>JAODAL010070218.1:0-16022 GCA_025379985.1 Phyllomedusa bahiana
TCCGGCGGGTGGGGCCCCCGGGGTTTGACCTGCAGTCCAGGCGGGGGCACAGTGTACACAGCAGACTCCGCCGCGCCCGGCTCTCGGTTACTGGTCGTTTCTGTTCCCTGGATTAGTCAGGACGCAAATAACCAAAAAAGGCCACAAACAGGAGCAGCGGTGACCGGCGGCGAAACTATCCCTGAAAGCTGAGACCCGGAGTGTTTATACAGCGAAACGCGTCGGCTGCAGGGAAATTGGCCTCATGTCCATGAGAACAGCGCAGACCCCCCCACCCCGGGCCCAGATC
Organism: Phyllomedusa bahiana; assembly: GCA_025379985.1. Taxonomy (NCBI): domain Eukaryota; kingdom Metazoa; phylum Chordata; class Amphibia; order Anura; family Hylidae; genus Phyllomedusa; species Phyllomedusa bahiana. Next base: position 290 of record JAODAL010070218.1, read on the forward strand.
ACAATGGAACATATAATGTTCCTGACTAGCCGTACCGACATCATGTATTATAATACAGTAACATAACTGTATCTTGACCCTGATGACCCCTGTGACCCCCGTACATCAGTGTATTATAATACAGTAACATATAATGTATCGGTGACCCTGAACCGTGACCCCAGCACATCAGTGTATTATACTACAGTAACATATAATGTATCTCTGACCCTGAACCGTGACCCCTTGACCCCCGTACATCAGTGTATTATAATACAGTAATATATAATGTATCACTGACCCTGAACCGTGACCCCAACACATCAGTGTATTATAATACAGTAACATATAATGTATCTCTGACCCTGAACCGTGACCCTTGTGACCCCCGTACACAGTGTATTAAATCAGTATATTTAATGTATCGGTGACTGAACCTGACACGCCTCACATCATGTATTATAATAAGTAATAATAATAACTGACCCGACCGGACCTCACATCAGTTAAAAATAATACTATAATCACTGACCCTGAACCGGACTGCACATCAGTGTATTATAATACAGTAACATATAATGTATCTCTGACCCTGAACCGTGACCCCTGTGACCCCCGTACATCAGTGTGTTATAATACAGTAACATATAATGTATCTCTGACCCTGAACCGTGACCCCCGCACATCAGTGTATTATAATACAGTAACATATAATGTATCTCTGACCCTGAACCGTGACCCTTGTGACCCCCGTACATCAGTGTATTATAATACAGTAACATATAATGTATCGCTGACCCTGAACCGTGCATCATAACATATAATGTATCGCTGACCCTGAACCGTGACCCCTGTGACCCCCGTACATCAGTGTGTTATAATACAGTAACATATAATGTATCTCTGACCCTGAACCGTGAACCCCGCACATCAGTGTATTATAATACAGTAATATATAATGTATCACTGACCCTGAAACGTGACCCCCGGTGACCCCCCATACATCAGTGTATTATAATACAGTAATATATAATGTATCGGTGACCCTGAATCGTGACCCCTGCACATCAGTGTATTATAATACAGTAATATATAATGTATCACTGACCCTGAACCGTGACCCCTACACATCAGTGTATTATAATACAGTAATATATAATGTATCACTGACCCTGAACCGTGACCCCTGCACATCAGTGTATTATAATACAGTAACATATAATGTATTGCTTACCCTGACCCATGACCCCCCGGTGACCTCCGTACATCAGTGTATTATAATACAGTAACATATAATGCATTGCTGACCCTGAACCGTGACCCCCGGTGACCTCTGTACATCAGTGTAATATAATACAGTTACATATAATGTATCTCTGACCCTGAACCGTGACCCCCGTACATCAGTGTATTATAATACAGTAACATATAATGTATTGCTGACCCTGAACCGTGACCCCGGTGACCCCCGTACATCAGTGTATTATAATACAGTAACATATAATGTATCGCTGACCCTGATTCATGACCCCCCATACATGTATTATAATACAGTAACATAAGCTGACCCTGAACCGTGACCCCCGTACATAGGTGTTTTATAATACATTAACATATAATGTATCTCTGACCCTGAACCGTGACCCCCGGTGACCTCCGTACATCAGTGTATTATAATACAGTAACATATAATGTATCGCTGACCCTGAACCGTGACCCCCGTACATCAGTGTATTATAATACAGTAACATATAATGTATCGCTGACCCTGAACCATGACCCCCGTACATAGGTGTTTTATAATACATTAACATATAATGTATCGCTGACCCTGAACTGTGACTCCCGGTGACCCCCGTACATCAGTGTATTATAATACAGTAACATATAATGTATCTCTGACCCTGAACCCTGCGCCCGGTGAACCCCGTCCATCAGTGTATTATAATACAGTAACTTTTAATGTATCTATGACCCTTAACTCTTCGCCCGGTGAACCCCGTCCATCAGTGTATTATAATACAGTAACATATAATGTATCTCTGACCCTGAACCCTGCGCCCGGTGACCCCCATACATCAGTGTATTATAATACAGTAACATATAATGTATCGCTGACCCTGATTCATGACCCCCCATACATGTATTATTATTCATTAACATAAGCTGACCCCGAACCGTGACCCCCGTACATAGGTGTTTTATAATACATTAACATATAATGTATCTCTGACCCTGAACCGTGACCCCCGGTGACCTCCGTACATCAGTGTATTATAATACAGTAACATATAATGTATCGCTGACCCTGAACCGTGACCCCCGGTGACCTCCGTACATCAGTGTATTAAAATAAAGTAACAAATAATGAATCTCTGACCCAGAACCGTGACCCCCGTACATCAGTGTATTATAATACAGTAACATATAATGTATCGCTGACCCTGAACCATGACCCCCGTACATAGGTGTTTTATAATACATTAACATATAATGTATCGCTGACCCTGAACTGTGACTCCCGGTGACCCCCGTACATCAGTGTATTATAATACAGTAACATATAATGTATCTCTGACCCGACCCGTGAACCCATGGCGCCGACGTGAAAACCCCGTCCATCAGTGTATTATAATACAGTAACATATAATGTATCTCTGACCCTGAACCCTGCGCCTGGTGACCCCCATACATCAGTGTATTATAATACACTGCAGTCTCCATTGGTTTGCAGTTTATTTTGTCTTATACTCCAGTCACATCTAGAGCCCCAGTCTCCATTGCTTTGCAGTCTATCATATCTTTTACTCCAGTCACATCCAGAGTTGCAGTCTCCATTGCTTTGCAGTCCAGCATGTCTTATACTCCAGTCACATCTAGAGCCCCAGTCTCCATTGCTTTGCAGTCTATCATGTCTTATACTCCAGTCACCTCCAGAGCTGCAGTCTCCATTGCTTTGCAGTCTATCATGTCTTATACTCCAGTCACCTCCAGAGCTGCAGTCTCCATTGCTTTGCAAAACTATTAGAGGGTTCTCTGTTCCTTTCAAAGCCGTCGGCGGCTGCGTCACGTCGGTTGATGACTTTGCGGCGCCATGCGGCAGACAATGGCGTTAATTGCGGCTGAGATGCGGCGCTGTTAGCAGGGAATAATTTTTAACGTGCGATGAGCCGGCGCCCACCGGAATCAGAGCCACGCGCTCCCCGCCCGCTCAGGATTAACCCCTTCAGGCTCGAAACAAATCATTTCTATCAGCGAAATTTTGACGCGGACAACAAGGTGGTAAAATAGCAGCAAAGCCGCCAGAGACGGACACCACGCCATGTACGGCAAAGGCGCTGCAGAGCGAGCCGAGGACCTTGTGCTGCGCCACAGCGCATGCATCCACTATGCACGGGAAAAGACGCTGCAGAGCGAGCCGAGGGACCTTGTGCTGCGCCACATGCATGCATCCCGCCATGTACGGGCAAAGACCTGCAGAGCGAGCCGGGACCTTGTGCTGCGCCACAGTGCATGCATCCGCCATGTACGGGGCAAAGACCGCTGGCAGAGCCGAGGGGAGTGGGGACCAAAATTTTGGGGCGCCACAGCGCATGCATCCGCCGTTTAAAGGGAAGAGCAGCCACCTTTGCTCCCCGTTATCCGCCGTCTCAAAGCAATGAGACGAGGGGGAACCTCGCCCCCATGATCTCTTTAAAGACAGATTCTCCCCGTAACGAGGGCCCCATCAATAGTGACTGAAGCCCGTCTCCTCCTTATATCTCCTACTTTTTATAACCCGACAAACACCCTATTGTGACTGATATCAGCCGCTCCTCTTTATAACGCTCCAGTACTGATATAACCAAGACATTACAATCCTATGTGACTGATATCAGCCGCTCCTCTTATAACGCTCCAGTACTGATATAACCTAGACATTACATCCTTGTGACTGATACCAGCCGCTCCTCTTATAAAGCTCCAGACTGATATAACCAGACATTACATCCTATGTACTGATATCAGCGCTCCTCTTATAAGCTCCAGTACTGAAAATAACCCAAGACATTACATCCTAAGTGACCAATATCAGCCGCTCCTCTTATAACCTCCAGTACTGATATAAAACCTCAACATTACATCCTATTGACTGATATCAGCGCTCCTCTTATAACCTCCAGTACTGATATAACCTCCAGACATTACATCCTATGTGACTGATAAACAGCCCTCCTCTTATAACCTCCAGTACTGATATAACCTCCAGACATTACATCCTATGTGACTGATATCAGCCCTCCTCTTATAACGCTCCAGAACTGATAAACCAGACATTAATCCTAATTTAACTGATATCAGCCGCCTCCTCTTATAACGCTCCCCGTACTGATATAACCAGAGACATTACATCCTATGTGACTGATAACACCGCTCCCTTATAATGCTCCAGGACTGATATAACCAGAGACATTACATCCTATGTGACTAAAATCAGCCGCTCCTCTTATAAGCTCCAGTACTGATATAACCAGAGACATTACATCCTATGTGACTGATATCAGCCCGCTCCTCTTATAACGGCTCCAGTACCCTACTATAACCCCCACCAACATTTCATCCTATGTGACTGATATTTAGCCGCCCTCTTATAACGCTCCAGTACTGATATAACCACAGAACATTACATCCTATGTGACGATAATCAGCCCTCATCTTATAACTCTCCAGTACATATAAATAAACCGTAGAAATTACATCCTATTGTGACGATAAAGCGCTCCTCTAAACGCACCAGTAACTGATATAACCACCAGACATTACCTCCTATTTGACTGATAACACCCTCCTCTTATAACGCTCCAGTACAGATAAAACCTCCAGACATTACATCCCATTTTGACCGATATCAGCCGCTCCCTTAAACGCTCCAGTACTGATATAACCCCCAGACATTACATCCTAAAGTGACTGATATCACCGCTCCTCTTATAACGCTCCAGTACTGATATAACCTCCAGACATTACATCCTAAAGTGACTGATATCAGCCGCTCCTCTTAATAACGCTCCAGTACTTTATAAACCAGAGACATTACATCCTATTGGGCTGATATCAGCCCTCCTCTTATAACGCTCCAGACTGATATAACCCGACATTTCATCCTTGTGACCTGATATAGCCGCGCCTCTTATAACGCTCCAGTACTAAATAACCCAAAACATTACATCCTATGTGACTGATGACAGCCGCTCCTCTTATAACGCTCCAGTACTGATATAACCAGAGACAATTACAACCTATTGACTGATATCAGCCGCTCCTCTTATAACGCTCCAGTACTGATATAACCTCCAGACATTACCCTCCTATGTGACCGATATCAGCCGCTTCCTCTTATAACGCTCCAGTACTGATATAACCACCGGACATAACAACCTATGTGACAGATATCAGCCGCTCCTCTTATAACGCTCCAGTACTGATATAACCAGAGACATTACATCCTATGTGACTGATATCCAGCCGCCCTCCTCTTATAACGCTCCCCGGGCTGATATAACCCCAGACATTACATCCTATTGACTGATATCAGCCGCTCCTCTTATAACCTCCATACTGATATAAACCCAAAACATTACACCTATGTGACTGATATTAGCCGCCCTCTTATAACCTCCAGTACTGATATAACCAGAGACATTAAAATCCTATGTGACTGATATTAGCCGCCCTCTTAAACGCTCCAGTACTGATATAACCCCATACATTACATCCTATGTGACTGATATAGCCGCCCTCTTATAAACCTCCATAAATGATAAAACCTAGAATTACATCCTATGTGACCGTATCAGCCGGGTCCTCTTTAACCTCCAGTACTGATATAAACCAGAACATTTTCTCCTATGTGACTGATATTAGCCCGCCTCTTTATAACGCTCCAGTACTGATATAACCAGAGAATTACATCCTATGTGACTGAATCAGCCGCTCCTCTTATAACGCTCCAGTACTGATATAACCTCCAGACATTACATCCTTGTGACTGATATCAGCCGCTCCTCTTATAACGCCCAGTATGATATAACCTCCAGACATTACATCCTATGTGACTGATATCCCGCCGCTCCTCTTATAACCTCCAGTACTGTATAAACCCCCGAAAATTACATCCTATGCCTTTCTTGACCACTTTGTTTCCTGGCTTCCCCCACTTTCTTTCCACCGACATCCCCACTATCATCATGGGAGACTTCAACATCCCAATCGACCCCCCCCCCCCTCTGCTGGCAACAAACTCCTTTCACTCTGCTCCTCCTTCAACCTCTCCCAATGGACCTCAGGAGCCACTCACAAAGATGGACACACACTGGACCTCATCTTCACCCGCCTCTGCCCCCTATCTGACATCTCTAACTCTCCACACCCTATATCTGACCACAACCTGCTTACCTTCACCACTATCTCCTCCCCACCTGCTCCTCCTGTCTCATATCCAGTACGACCCCGCAGGAATCTACAAAACCTCAACCCTCACACTCTCTCTGACTCTCTTACACCTCTTTCCACTATCTCCTCATTCAATGACCCAGACGCACCACCACTTCTACAACCATACAATCACACCGCTTGACTCAGTCGCTCCTCCACCACAACAGACCCGCAATCAACAGACAACCCTGCACATCAGACTCTACCAAACGCAGGCGAGCTCCAAATTGCTGAACGCCGCTGAAAAAACCACTCCAGATACTTTGCCTTATACAAACACTCACTGCAGACATTTAAGTCCGCACTCGCCTCAGCCAAACAGAACTATTTCACCACTCTCATATCCTCCCTGTCCCACAACCCCAGACAATTATTCAAAACCTTCAACTCTCTTCTCCGTCCACCAACACCTCCTCCCCCATCCCTCCTTTCAGCAGATGACTTTGCCATTCACTTCCTCCAGAAGATCAACCTCATCAGAGAAAGCTTCAGCCCGCAGTCACCACCACCCTCCCTCTAACCCTTGCAACCTGCTCTTCCCCCTTAACTTGCTTCCCCACGTCACTCATGACAAGCTCTCCTCCTTACTGTCCAAATCCAACCTCACTACCTGTAGTCTTGACCCACTGCCATCCCACCTCATCCCAGACCTCAGTGCTTCTATCATCCCAGCACTCACCCATCTCTTCAACCTATCAATAACCTCTGGCATCTTCCCTTCTGCCTTTAAACATGCTACTATCATTCCAATCCTTAAAAAACAACCCTTAACCCCTCTTCTCTGTCCAACTATCGCCCCATCTCACTGCTCCCTTTTGCTTCCAAACTCCTCGAGCAGCACGTCTATCTTCAGCTGTCCTCCCACCTCTCCTCCAACTCTCTTCTTGACCCACTACAATCTGGTTTCCGACCCCACCACTCCACCGAAACCGCCCTAACCAAAGTCACTAATGACCTAGCAACTGCCAAAGCCTCACGCCACTACTCTGTGCTCCTCCTCCTAGACCTGTCCTCTGCCTTCTCCATTACTCTGTGCTCCTCCTCCTAGACCTGTACTCTGCCTTCTCCATTACTCTGTGCTCCTCCTCTTAGACCTGTCCTCTGCCTTCTCCATTACTCTGTGCTCCTCCTCCTAGACCTGTCCTCTGCCTTCTCCATTACTCTGTGCTCCTCCACCTAGACCTGTCCTCTGCCTTCTCCATTACTCTGTGCTCCTCCTCCTAGACCTGTCCTCTGCCTTCTCCATTACTCTGTGCTCCTCCTCCTAGACCTGTCCTCTGCCTTCTCCATTACTCTGTGCTCCTCCTCCTCCTAGACCTGTCCTCTGCCTTCTCCATTACTCTGTGCTCCTTCTCCTCCTAGACCTGTCCTCTGCCTTCTCCATTACTCTGTGCTCCTCCTCCTAGACCTGTCCTCTGCCTTCTCCATCACTCTGTGCTCCTCCTCCTAGACCTGTCCTCTGCCTTCTCCATCACTCTGTGCTCCTCCTCCTAGACCTGTCCTCTGCCTTCTCCATTACTCTGTGCTCCTCCCCCTAGACCTGTCCTCTGCCTTCTCCATTACTCTGTGCTCCTCCTCCTAGACCTGTCCTCTGCCTTCTCCATTACTCTGTGCTCCTCCTCCTCCTAGACCTGTCCTCTGCCTTCTCCATTACTCTGTGCTCCTCCTCTTAGACCTGTCCTCTGCCTTCTCCATTACTCTGTGCTCCTCCTCCTAGACCTGTCCTCTGCCTTCTCCATTACTCTGTGCTCCTCCTCCTAGACCTGTCCTCTGCCTTCTCCATTACTCTGTGCTCCTCCTCCTAGACCTGTCCTCTGCCTTCTCCATTACTCTGTGCTCCTCCTCTTAGACCTGTCCTCTGCCTTCTCCATTACTCTGTGCTCCTCCTCCTAGACCTGTCCTCTGCCTTCTCCATTACTCTGTGCTCCTCCTCCTAACTCTCCATTACTCTGTGCTCCTCCTCCAGACCTGGTCTCTGCTCTCCATTACCTGTGCTCCACCTCTTAGACCTTCTTTCCGCCTTCTCCATTACCTGTCTCCTCCTCTAGACCTGTCCTCTGCCTTCACCATTACTCTGTCTCCTCCTCCTAGAACTCCTCTGCCTTCTCCTTACTTCTGTGCTCCCCCTTGGACCAGTCCTCGCTTACACTGTCGACCATTCCCTCCTGCTACACATCCTCTCCTCCCTCGGCATCATGGACTTGGCTCTTTCCTGGATCTCCTCGGACTTTCAGCGTCTCTCATTCTTGCTCCACCTCCTCCCCCCGGCCACTCTCTGTTGGTGTCCCCCAAGGGTCAGTCCTGGGTCCTTTACTCTTCTTTATCTACACCCTTGGCCTGGGTCAGCTCATAGCCTCACACGGCTTTCATTACCACCTGTATGCTGACGATACCCAACTCTACATCTCCGGCCCAGACGTCACTTCTCTACTCTCCCTGATCCCTGACTGTCTGTCCTCCATTTCCTCCTTCTTCTCATCACGTCTCCTAAAACTAAATGTGGAGAAAACAGAACTCATCATCTTTCCACCGTCCAACTCTACCCCTGCCCCTGATCTCTCTATCACAGTCAACGGCTCTACACTCTCACCGGTCCCACAAGTCCGCTGTCTTGGGGTAATCCTAGACTCTGCTTTATCTTTCAAACCACACATCCAAACCCTCACCTCTGCTGCCGCCTCCACCTGAAAAACATCTCTCGCATCCGCTCATTCCTCGGCTATGACACTACAAAAATGCTGGTCCATGCCCTTGTCATCTCCCGCCTAGACTACTGCAACATCCTTCTCAGTGGCCTCCCAGCTAGCACCCTCGCTCCCCTCCAATCCATCCTTAACTCTGCTGCCCGTCTTATCCACCTCTCTCCTCGCTACTCCTCTGCCTCTCCCCTCTGCCAATCCCTTCACTGGCTTCCCATTGCCCAGCGAATTCATTTCAAGCTACTAACCATGACCTACAAAGGGCCCCCATGACCCTCCCCTCCATACATCTCTACCCTAATTTCCAAAAAAATCTCCCCCCCCCCACTCCCCCCCTCCCAAAAGGACCTTCTCCTCTCCCCCCCCCTTAAACAGCTCCCACACAACCGCTCCAAGAAAATTTTCCCGGCTTCACCCCCACTCTGGAAATCCCCTGCCCCCAAAACATCAACCCCCCCTCCACTTTCACCACCAAAACAACCCAAAACCCATTTCCCTTTAGGGTTTCCTTTAAACCCCATAAAACCCTTCCTTTCCCTAATTTCCCCCACAACATGCTGCCCCCACCCCCCCCTGTCCCTTTTCCCCCCCCCCGTGATTTTTAAGCCCTCCCCGGGGTTTCCTCTCTCCCTCGTGTGCCAATTTCATTATCCCTTTTCACTGTACTCGTTTACTTTTAAAGTAAAGTTTAACCCCCCCAATGTACAGCCCCTGGAACAATGGCCTTTTAAAAATAAAATAAAAATAAAAAAATAATAACCCAATGGTCTATATAAAACCCGGCTCCATTATTTTAAAACGCCCCCAAAAATCCAGTACTGAAATAACCAAGACATTAATCCTATGGACCGATATTTAGCCCCTCCTCTTTTAAAGCTCCGAAATGATAAAACCAAAAAAATTTCCCTCCTAAAGTGACGGGTATCCCGGGTCCCTTTTTAACGCTCCCCGTACTGAAATAACCCCAAAAATTGCCTCCTAAGTAAATGAATCAGCCGCCCTCTTAAAAAAGCCCAGTACTGATATAAACCCAAACATTACATCCCATGTGAATGATAACCCGCCGCTCCTCATAATAAAAGGCCCCTTTCGATAAAACCCCCAAAATTACATCCTATGTACTGAATCAGCCCTCCCTTTTTAACGCTCCAGTACGATAAACCCCAAACATTCCCCCTATGTGGGCGAAAACACCGCTCCTTTTATAACGCTCCAGAAATGATAAAACCCAAAAAAATTTTCCTCCTATGTGAATGATATCAGCCGCTCCTCTTATAAAAGCTCCAGAATGAAAATAACCCCAAAACCCTTTTCATCCTATGTACGGATATTTTCCGCTCCCCTTATAAAAAGCCCAGGACTGTAAAACCAAAACATTACAACCTATTGACTGATATCAGCCCCCTTTTATAACCTCCATACAAAATAAACCTAGACAATTTAAAACCTAGTGACTGATAAACAAGCCCCTCCTTTTTATAAAGCTCCATACTGTAACCCCCAAAAATTACCTCCAAAATTGGGCTGATTCAGCCGCCCTCTTATAAAGCTCCATTTCCGGTATAAACCCCGACCCAAAATCCTAAAGGAAAGATTTAAAAGCCGCCCTTTTTTTAACGCCCAGAAATGAAATAACCAAAACAATTTCATCCTTTTGGGCCCGAAAAATCTTCCCCCCCTTATAACGCCCAATACTAAATCCAAAACATTAAATCCAAAGTACCGGGTAAGCCGTCCTTTATAAACGCTCCAGAAATGATTAAAAAACCCCCAGACATTAAAATCCTATGTGAAAGAATCCCCCTCCTCTTATTAAAGCTCCAGTACTGATATAACCAAAAACATTACAAACCTAATGACGAAAAACAGGGCCCTCCCCTTAAAATTTTCCCTTTTCTGATATAACCCCGACATTACATCCCTATGTGACCCGTTAAAAGCCGCCCTCTTATTAAACCCCCAGAAATGGAAAAAAACCAGAGAAAAAACATTTCCTTGGTACTGATACAGCCCGGGCCCCCTTATAACCTCCATTTCTGAAAAAAACCAAAACATTAAAATCCTTTGTTCTGATAACCCCCCGCTCCTCTTATAACCCTCCCCCCAAATGAATTTTAAACCCGAGACAATTTCATCCTATGTGACTGATAACACCCTCCCTTATAAACCCCAGTACGATAAAACCCACCAGACCCTTACTCCTAATTACAGATATCACCGGGTTCCCCTTAAAACCCCCCCAGTAAATGATTTAACCCGAGACAAAATTTCATCCTATTGACTTTATAACAGCCGCCCTCTTATAACGCCCAGACGATATAACCCCAAAAACATTACCTCCTAATTGGGCTGATATCCCGGCTCCTCTTATAAAGCTCCAGATGAATAACCCCCGACATTACATCCCTTGACCCGGGAAAACACCCCTCCTCTTATAACGCCCCAAAAGAAAAAACCAAACATTACATCCAAAAGAACCCGCACCAAGCCCTCTTAAAAACGCCCCAATTCGATATAAACCCCGACAAAAACAACCATGTGACTGAAATCCCGCCCTCCTCTTAAAACGCTCCAGTACAAAAAAACCCCCGACCAAAAATCCTATTTAAAGTATCACCCCCCTCTTTTAAAAGCTCCAAAAGGGGAAAAAAAGGGGGGAAAAAAAAAAAAAAAAAGAAAACCAAAAATTCCCATGTGACTGTATCACCCCCACTTTTTTTAAGCCCAGTTCCCAAAAAACCAAGACAAAAAAAAACCAAAGTGACAGATATCAGCCGCTCCTCTTAAAAAACGCTCCCGTACTGTATAAAACCCCCAAAAACATTCCCTAAGTTTACCCGATAACACGGGTCCCCTTATAACGCCCATACTGAAATAAACCCCAAAAATTACATTTCCCAGGGGACTGATATCACCCCTCCCTTATAAAAGCCCATACTGATATAACCAGAGACAATTTCCTCCTATGTGGGCGAAAATCCCCCGCCCCTTATAAAACCCCCAAAAACTGGATAATCCAAAAACCCTTACATCCTATTTTACGAAAACAGCCGCTCCCTTTTTAAAAACCCCCATTTCTGATTTTAAAACCCCCAAAACATTACACCCAAAGTGCCCGATATCCGGGTCCCTTAAATCTCCCGACTAAATACCAAGACTTTAAAATCCATTGACCTTTAAAATCCCCCCCCTCTTAATTTAACCTCCAAAAACTGATATAACCAAGACAATTTCCTCCCCATGTACTGATTTCAGCCGCTCCCCTTTTTAAAAGCTCCATTTCGATATCCAGGCATTACATCCTATGTTTACGAAATCACGCTCCCTTTTAACGCCCCGTATTTATATAACCTCCCAAAATACATCCTATTATGATACAACGCTCCTCTTATAACGCTCCAAAAACTAAAACCCCCGGACATTACATCCTATTTTGACTGATATCAGCCGCTCCTCTTTTAAAAGCCCAGATGAATAACCAAGACATTACATCCTAAGTGACCGGGTATCAAAACCGTCCTCTTATAAAAAGCTCCAGTACTTTATATAACCAAAACTTTTCCCTTTCCCAATTTACTGAAAACAGCCGCTCCCCTTATAAAGCTCCAGTACGTATAACCTCCAAAATTACATCCTATGTGACTGAATCCCCCCGCTCCCCCTTATAAAAGGGCCCGACTGATATAACCTAGACATTACATCCTATGTACGGGTATTTACCCCCCTCCTTTAAAAAGCCCAGAATTTATTTTAAAACCCCCGGGCATTTTCAACCAAATTTTACTGATAACAGCCGCTCCCCTTAAAAACGCTCCATTTCTGATATTTAAACCCAAAACATTAATCCTATTTTACTGATTTTCAGCCGTCCTCTTTTTAACGCTTTCCGTACCGAAAACCCCAAAACATTACACCTATTTTGATGATATCCCGCTCCTCTTTTAACGCTCCCCGGACTGATTTTAACCCGAGAATTTCACCTATTTGAAATGGGAAAACCCCGGGTCCCTTATAACGCTCCCTTAAATGATAAACCAGAGACATTTCATCCAAAGTGACTGATATCACCGCTCCTCTTATAACGCTCCCATTAATGGAAAAAAACCAAAACAAAACATTTTATGGAAATGATATCACCCTCCTCTTATAACGCTCCAGTACTGATATAACCCTTTCCCGACAAAAACATCCTATGTGACTGATTCAGGGCCCCCCCCTTTATAACGCCCAGACGGAAAAAAACCTCCAACATTTCATCCCCATGTGACTGAATATCAGCCCTCCTTTTTTTTTAAAAACGCCCCATACTGATATTAAACCTCCAGACATTAAAATCCTATGTTTACGATATCAGCCGCTCCCTTATAACCTCCTCCCGGATAAAACCCCCCAGACAATTTCATCCTAGGACTGAATTTTCACCCCCCCTCTTAAAACGGGCCCCTACGATATAAAAAACCCCCAAACCCTTAAAACCTATGTGACTGAAAAACACCGCTTTCCCCCTTTTAAAAAGCCCAGTACTGATATAACCCCAGACATTACATCCAAAAGTGACTGATTTTCACCCTCCTCCCTTTTAACCCCCATTTCGATATAACCAAAACATTACAACCCTTTTTACCCGATATCACCGCCCTCTTTTAAAAGCCCCATACTGATATAACCCCGAGACATTACATCCTTTGTGACTGATATCAGGGCCCCTCCTCTTATTTAAAGTTCCAAAATTTTTTTCTGAATAACCTCCAGACATTACATCCTATTTTGGAAAAATATCCCCGCTCCTCTTATTAAAGCTCCAGTTCTGAATTAAACCCAAAACATTACATCCTAGGACCCGATATCAGCCCCCCTCCTCTTATAAAAAGCTCCCGTAAATGAAAACCCCCCATTTCTTTCCCTTTTGACTGAAATCGCCCCCCGCTCCTCTTATAAAAGCCCAGTACGATATAACCTCCCCGAATTTTCATCCTATTGCTGATAACGCGGGCCCCCATATAACCTCCATTTCTGATTTAACCAGAGACATTACATTTCCCATGTGACGATATCAGGGGGCTCCCTTAAACGGGTCCCGTCTGAACCCCAGACATTTCATCCTATTTGAACATATCACCCTCCCTTTATAACGGGCCCCAAAATGATATAACCTCCAGGGGCATTTACATCCCCATGGACTTATATAGCCCCCTCCTCTTAAAAACGCTCCAGGAAAGGATATAACCAGAGACCCAAAAATCCTATGTACTGATATCACCGCTCCTCTTAAAACGCCCAGACTGGGGTATAACCGAACAATTTCAAACCAGGGGCCATTCAATCAAACCCTCCCTTATAACCCCATACTGAAAAAACCCCAAAACCCTTACAACCTAAGTGACGAAAATCACCGGTCCTCAAATCCCCAATACTGATATAAACCCGAGAAAATAAAATCCTATTTTACGATATCACCCTCCTCTTATAACCTTTCCGTACTGAATAACCCGGGGAACAAAACACCTATGGTGACTGAATCCCGCTCCTCTTATAACCCGGCCAGTACGATATAAAACCCAAGACAATTTCATCCTATTGACCTTTATATCAGCCGCTCCTCTTATAACGCCCAGTACAGAATAACCTCCAACTTACATCCAAATTTTACTGATAAAAGCCGCCCTCTTATAACGCTCCAATACGGGGAAAAAAACCCCCGAAATTTCATCCTAGTGACTGATAAACACCCCCTCCTCTTATAAAGCCCATAACTGATATAAAACCCCAACATTAACATCCCATGTTTACTGATATCAGCGCCCCCTCTTAAAAACCTCCAGGACGATATAACCCCCGAGACATTACATTTCCCTTTTGGGCTGGTACAGCCGCTCCTCTTTTTTTTAAAGCTCCCGTACTGATATAACCAAAACATTTTTCAAACCAAAAAGGGCCGATACACCGCTCCTCTTATTCGCTGCCCCGTTTCTGATATAACCAAGACAATTTCATCCTATGTGACGATATCACCGCTCCTTTAATAACGGAAACCCCATTAACCAAAGGGTATAGAGTTTTATAAGTCCATACTATTTAATAAATTTCCTTTTGGGGACCCGTAGTCCCCGTTTTCCCCCGGTATTTTCCCCCCGAATTTACATCCTATGGATTTGGGCTTCCCCCCCTTTTAAACCCCCCCTCCCGTTAAACCTCCCAAAACTTTCCCTTACTTTGGCCCCCCGAAAAGCCCAACCCTGAAACCCCCTTGAGGTCCCTTTTATTTGGGCGGGGGGTTTGACCGGCCCCCCAAAACCCCATTCGGCCCCAGCGTTCCCGGGTCCCCGCTCCGCTTATTCGGCACCTACTTGGACAAAACCCCCGCAACCAAACACCCGCTTTATTTAAACCCCAGCTTATAAAAACCGACTTCTCCAAAAAACAGCCCGGGTTTCCCTTTAACGCCCCGGGGACTGCCGGCCAAAATTCCCCAAATGTTCACGGCAAAATTAAAAGCCCCGGAATTTAAAACCCCCGGGTTAACCTTCCGATTTTTCCCAATTTACTGATTTTAAAATCTCCGGGACCTTTCCAAGATTTTC
>JAODAL010070219.1:0-16022 GCA_025379985.1 Phyllomedusa bahiana
GGCACCTTGCATTTAAAATTGAAAACAGCAATTTGTTGCACCACGGGTGAATTGATGGGTCCCAAAAAAAAACTTTTATTATCCGAATAAATAGAAGATACTGTTTTTTGACTTTGGCATACACTTTGTTCATTGAGGCCCCCTTTGCATTTAAAAAGTGAATACAGCAATTTTGTAGTCCCCAAACCCGGTGAATTAAAAGGTGCCAAAAAACCTTGTTTTATCCAAATAAAATTTAGATACGGGGGTTTTTTCATTTGGGGCGCACACAGTTTGTTCTTGAGCACTTGCACTTAAATTTGAATACAGCAATTTGTGTAGTTCGCCACAGGTGAATTGATAGGTGCCAAAAAATACCTTTTTTTTATCCGAATACATTACCGATACGGGTTTTTCCACTTGGCCCCACTACAGCTTTGTTCATTGAGGCACCTTGCACTTAAATGTGAATATAGCAATTTTGTAATCACCACAGGTGAATTGAAAGGTGCCAAAAAATACCGGTTTGGGGCTCATGCTGCGTTCCAGGACAGGGACATTCATTCATATTCAATGTCCAGTTCAAGTAAAATGATGGTTCAAATAAAATAACTGCCTTCTGTCACTTTTAATTTGTGGGTGATGCGGGTTTTTAAGGTCATGCTGTGTACAAGACAGGGATAGTGAATGGTCTGTGATTTTTTTTCTGTGGTTTTTAAATAACCTAAGTGTTTTTCCCTAAGATGTAGCACGTATCCATTTGACTGTGTGTGGATTTTATTTCAACTTCTCCACCCTGTTTGGGTGTAAGAATAAAGGGGTTTGTTGTTGCTCTCCCATAGCCCTTTAAATGGTCATCGATCATAATCTACCATCGACCATCGACTATCTTGTCGATGATGGTCGACTATCGACCATCGACCGATGTCGATGGCCAACGTAATCGCTCAACACTACTGCCTGTCTCTTTAAGAGAAGCTTTTTTTTAAAATGCTCACAGCATCCTCCACCATATGTGAGCTGGTAAGGCTCTGGGATCACCGCATGAGTCTTTCAGGCATGAGACAGAGGCAGATGTCAGGTACAAACGGCTCTTTTGTCTCTGGATTTATTGTAGAAGCAGAACAAAATGGATGGCAAAACATGCACCGCACAGCAAATAAACATAAAGAAAAACTCCTTCTCGTCTGAGCACTTACTAACATTGGTGTAGTTTCCTCACTAGCACCTTAGTAGATCTCACACTGGCTTCCACCAGTGTGAACACCTCCAGCCCAGAAGGTAGACTGGAGTTACAGCCGACACCCAGTCAGCTACCTTATGTACAGCAGGGAAATCCTGGAGTGGACCATGAGGAGTAAGAACCCACCCTGCTCTATGCTTACTCCCAATGAAAGGTCCCACCCGGAATGGTTGGAAGCCGTACTAACCGACAGATTTAAAAAAATCCCTCGACAGTCTGTACTGTCGACACCTATTTAAACAATGGCCTTGCACTCCACCATAGGCTCTTACCTTGTGAGGCATAGTGTCCTGGACTCCCCAGACATATGTCCAGAACCTGGCTGGTAATGTATATGCCATTGTAGACTCTTCCAGCTGGCGCCTACAACACACACACACATAATTTAAATATATATATAAATATAGTATATATATATTATATAACTATATAAATATATAATAATATATGTTATATATATATATATATAAAACTTCCTGCCTCTATTTGCACAGCACACTTTGGCTGAAGAACAATTTAGTAAAGTGGATTGGTTATCCGGCCCTGAATATTTGAAGTAGTAAGATGACACTAATCTGACTTTAACAATGCACAATTTTTTCACAATGTAATATACACTCACCGGCCACTTTATTAGGTACACCTGTCTCAACTTCCTTTAAACAACTTAATTTCTGAAATCAGTCAATCACATGCGGCAACTCAAGGTCAAACAATCTCCTGCAGTTCAAACCGAGCATCAGTATGGGGGAAGAAGGTGATTTGAGTGCTCTTTGAACGGGGCATGGTTTGTTGGTATGCCAGAAGGAGCTGGTCTTGAGTATTATCAGAAACTGTCTGATCTCCCATGGATCTTTCACCGACAACCATCTCTAGGGTTAACCAGAGAATGGTCCCTTGTAAAAAAAAAAACTTCCAGTGAGCGCAGATCCTGTGGGCGGAAATAGCCTGTGTTGATTGCCAGAGTCAAAGGAGAATGGGCAGACTGGTTCGAGCTGAAAGAAAGGCAACAGTAGACTCAAATAGCCCATCCGTATACAACAAAGGGTATGCAGAAGAGCATCTCTTAACGCACAGTACGGCGAACTTGAGGCAGTATGGCAACCAGCAACAGCAGCAGAAGACCACACTCACACCGGGTGCCACTCCTTCATCACAGCTTAAGAAAGGAAACTGAGGCTCCAATTTGCCCAAGTTCATCGAAATAGGACAATAGAAGATGGAAAAACTTGCCTGTCTGATGAGTCTCGTGATTTCTGCTGATGACAATTCGGATTGTTATGGTCTGAATTATGGCGTCAACAACATGAAAGCATGGATCCATCCTGCCTTTGTATCATCACGGATTTTCAGGCTGTGGAGTGTGGTGTGTCCATGGATGTGGGAATATTTTCTTGGCACTCTTTGGGCCCCTTGGTACCAATTGAGCAATCGTTGCAACATCCTTGTTGGAATCTATGCCACGTAAGAATAGAGGCCAGTTCTAAGGCAAAAGGGGGTCCAACCCTTACTAGCATGATGTACCTAATAAAGTGGTCCGGTGAGTGTATATATAAAGAGAGAGATTTGGGCGAATCCGATTCTAACGAAGTGGAATTCGTTAGGATTTCAGGAAAACGATCGGTCTGATACGAAGTCGAAGTTTGGGGTACTTTCGGGTGAATAGAAGTTGTTCTTTTGATTGATAAATGGCAGCGAGCACATGGCGCTACATGGGGCAAAGCAACTATGGGAGGAAGAAGGGCATAGCCCTGCATGAACATGTGCCACGAGATGAAGCCAATCAGAGACGGCGGGATTCTGTACGCTCACCCGCACTAATATAAGTCCTGTGGCGCGGACGCTTGGGAGCTCATACCGCTCTCTACTGTACTGATCAGGAAGGTGCAGCCACGGCTGATTGTTACTGAAGAACTGATTTTTTATACATCGAATGTTGGTTGGTGTCTTCAGCTTGTCACAGAGACTTGTCTTCCTCTTAAATGTTCTATATCTGATTATTTTTGGTGTATTGATCTGAAGTCCAGTGCATATACATGTTAAAAGCTATCTCTCACGAGCACATTGAATACTCCCATAGGGCATCTAAAGCCAGTTTCCTGTTGTATTCATTTAAAGAAACAGCGTTGTTTTATAATACAAATACCACTTCATTTTGGCTGCTCAATTCTTGCGCAATTTTACAGTCGATTTTAATTTTTTTTACATCCAGAGGGTTCTAATTAAGCGTTTTTCTTCTGCTGTTGTGACTCAAGAACCGTATTTTTTCAACAGCCAAAAAATACAATTTAACTGTAGCATCAATTCACAAACGAAGTTAATTACAATTTTTTTAGTCTTGTTGTGTAGCGTAGAAAACTTGCAATTGTAACACCTACAAAGCTAGTAGTTTCCGGCATGCTCAATTCTTTGCGCAATTTACATTCGGACAGGGGTTAATTAAGCGTTGTTTTGTGCTGTGTGGGGACAAAAAATAGACCGTCTTTTCACACGCCCGAAAAATGATAAAATTTTTCCTGAAGCATAATTCACAAGCGAAGGTTAATTACAATTTTTCTCTTTTGTGTAGCGTAGAAACACGCAATTGTAACCACGCTACAAAGGCTGTAGTTTCCGGCTGCTACAATTCTTTTGCGCAATTTTACATCCACTGTTAATTAATCGTTGTTCTGCTGCTGTTGTGACTCCGAAGTAAACCGTCTTTTTCAACACGCCAAAAAATAACAATTTTCCTGTAGCATAATTCACAAGCGAAGTTAATTACAATTTTTTCTCTCGTTTTTGTGTAGCCGTAGAAAACACGCAATTGTAACACGCTGACAAAGCTATGTAGTATTCCCTGGCTGCGTCAATTCTTTTGCGCAATTTACATCCCAGGGGTTAATTAAGCGTTGTTCTGCTGCTGTTGTGACAGCCTAAGAACCGTCTTTTTCACGCCAAAAAATACAATTTTCCTGTAGCATAATTCACAAGAGCTAAGTTAATTACAATTTTTTCTCTTGTTGTGTAGCGTAGAAAACACAGCAATTGTAACACGCTACGAAAGCTAGTAGTTATTCACGGCTGCTCAATTCTTTGCGGCAATTTACATCCAGGGGTTAATTCAGCGTTGTTCGCTGCTGTTGTGACTCCAAGAAAACCGTCTTTATTTCACCGCCAAAAAAAGAAAATTTTCCTGTAGCAATAAATTTCACAAACGAAGGTTAATTAGACAATTATTTTCTCTTGTTGTGTAGCGTAGAAAACACGCAATTGTAACACGCACAAAGCTAGTATTTTCTGCTGCACAATTTCTTTTGACGCAATTACATCCCGGGTTTAATTTAGCGTTGTTCAACTGTTGTGTACTCAGTAAAAGAAAACTTGTTTTTCACTCAGCACATAAGAAATTCTGTAGCATAGTTTCTATATCCGAAGGTTAAATTAAGCTGTTTGCTTTTTAATTATCAGTAATATACACAAGTTTTTAAACTGCACATACAAGTCAATTTTTCCTGCCAATTAGTGAGCACAATTTTATATCCAGGTTAACCCAAGCTTCTTAAGTGGTTCATTTGTGCGTAAATACAGGTGTTATTTATCATATACATATATCTTCATCATAAACGAGTGTCAGTACATTTTAGAACAAACAGTATGTCAGACAGAGAGTTGGCAGGCTCTTCACCGCTGCGAGTGGCATGAGGCACAACATTTCTTTAAGCCACAGTCGCTGAGCACACAGCTAGTGGACGTCGTCAGTAGTGGGTCACTCGTTGAGGCCACAACTGCCACTGTCAATCTAGCGTCCGTGTACTGACTAGCAACCCAATGTTCTTGATTGGTTTGAATAGGTCATCCATTCCTCCCAGAATGACATCTGACACACCTGCCAGCCAAGAGTCGTGGGAACGTACAGACACAACCTTAGATTGCATGCCCCGGAGCAGGGTCACGGCCCCATCACTCTTTCCTCAAACCCGCCTCTGTCCCCATCCGGTTCCCTCAGCCAGAGATCTACTATGTGGTCTGGCCTCCAGCCCACTATATAGCGAGGAAAGTAACCATTTTTGAGGAGGCAGTCAGCAGCTACTACTTGCCACGAAGGCAAATGGGGGCCAATATCCCCAGCTTCTTTGCAGTAGGCGCAAAGTATAGATGTTGATGAGTGGCATTGAAGGTCATGTTGTAAAGGGTCAGCCTCTGCAATACCAAGACCGATGATGAGGACAGCAGCAGGACAGATGAAAGCACATATAGTATGATATGTAGCCGAGCCGCCACTTGGATCCGAGTTGAAGGCAAGGGCTTCATCATAGTCAGGATGAAGAGGGCTTCAGCTTTGCGCGTCAGGCAGGCGTGCAGCCATCAGAGTGGGTTCGTGGGCCGTGAGTCAGCCAGATAGCAGCGGTGTAGCGGTCGTGAGCCAAGTGGCCACGGGGTAAAAAACCCGCTTCGCAGGTCCAACAAAGTATCGGCACAAGGGCTCATTCAGGCGAGGCGGCGGCGACGCGGCGGCAGTTGTCACTCAGTGCGGTGCGTTTGCGGTAAAATCCGATACTACCCACCAACTCGGACGGTGTGGCAGTTCTTTCTAAGACACCGAGACCGAATAAGGGATATATGTAGAATCATGTAAGCATAAAGTGAAGCCGTGGCCAGGAGCTAAACGTGCACCGACACGGCCCTGCGCGTACAACATCATCCGCTGCAGCGTCACATCCGGTGGCCTGGGGAGAAACGTGGCTCAGATGTGGTGGTCCTATCCTGCTTGCAGCATGCAACACCAGACAGCGCCCAGTTTGCACTCATGCCAATGCAGCCAATGTAAGGCTCCACCACCACTGCAGAAGGGAGCTTGTTTCTCTGACATCATCTCCGGTCCCAGATGCTCCTGCTCCTTCGCTACTCTTGCGCCCATCAGTCTCGTTCAACTAAAAAAGAGAAAAAGGAAATGAATAGAAAAGAGGGTAAGCCGAGGTGATTGCCAAAAGAGACAACATTATGCGTCAACCATCCTAATGTGCAGCAGCTGACCGTGCTGCCTGTCCAAGTTGTTGGTACTAGCAGTCCCCTCCCTTTCCAAATGGTGGACTCTGCACCATTCAGATAACTAAATAGCTTGTGGCCGAGCCGAGATGAGGAGCGTTCCAAGGCCGTAAATTCTTTTCCCAAAAAGGCAGTACCCAGCATCTTGCATATATATGTAGAACAGAAGGTGGCCAGTCCTTAAACTTATCGGTTTGTTCCAAGGTGCACGGCATGCGGCGGACGTCTGTGAGCTGTAACTACGGTCAGGGCCAGTACATGTCCTTTACGGCCCACTGGGTGAATGTGCTTCCTTGGACCCAGGCACACCAACAACTTTGGACAGGAGACGCCATCATTCTTCTCCACGTGTCAAACTGCTGCTCCTGTCGACAATGTCCGCCTCCTCCTCCTACATCCACCACCACGCATCCTCAGCTGCCACAAGTACTCGTCTTCATACCACATGTGTAAGGGCGACAGCGGTGTCACGCAGATGTTCTACACCCTGCTTGCTCTCGGCGAACAGAAGTCACACAGGGAGAACTGCTTCCGCGTCATGCAGCAAGAACTCGATGTGTGGCTGTTCTACTCCGCGCCAACTCAAAATCTGGAACCATGGTGACGGACAATGGGAGGAACATGATAGTCCCTGCTCCCCGAGAGGGATGGGTCGCATAGCGCCCTGCAAGGCTGATCGTGTTCAATCTGGTTGTGAAAAGGTTCCAAGTCTTCCACCGATTCTTTGCAGCGATTCTGAAAAATGGCCAGGAAACTGCCAGTGAAACTGCACTTTATCCATTCGTGACAAACCAGGAAACACCTCCTTCGAGTATGGCAGCGGCTAGGAACTGCCCTCCCCCCCCAACACACTCACACGATATGCGATGATTCCACCCGTTGGAATTCCAGCCTGCAACATGTATGGACCGACTTGTATTGAACGATGAGAAAGGCCATAAACGATTTTTGATGATACCAGGCAGACAGAAAGTACTACCCCTGTGTAACTTTGATGTCGAGCCAGTTGCAGCTCATAGCGTGACACCTGCCGGTTTGTTGAGCGCCATTCGAGAGGCGACGTTATTTGTCATGCCAGGATTTTTGTTTTGGGGGGGGTTTGGGGGGGGGGGGGGGTGGGGGGGGGGGGGGGGAGTTATGATGAAATAACGTCATTCCACTGCTTCATGTCCTGTGAACAGATGCTGAAATATCTCTGGGCAGGGACTGGAGACATGGCGACTACATCTCGTGGCCCACATAGTCCTGGTGGGGACTGAAATGTGAGGAGGAGTGAGGAGGAGGACATTGGAGCAGAAGCATTGTCTGGTGAAATGAGTGGATTTTCTACCCCGATTTTCTGACAAAGAGAGAGGAGCAGAGCAGCTGGAGGAGGTGGATGAGAGATAAGGGAAGAACGAGGCAGATGACTCCCCAAGCACCGTAGGCAGTATACAGTGGAAATGGAGGCAGAGGCCCCTCGGGAGTCACTTGTGGCAGATCGGCCCGCAGCTATAGCTATTTGCTGGCTAGTGACAGCCGAATAGCCAGCATCCCGGCAAGAGAGGGATGACTTCTGGCTCTCCACCCTATGGACCCTCGCTACCAGGTCGCAAAATGGAGCCATTTTTCCCAGCTATTGAAGGGAGGTACTAACTCAAATACTATAGTGAAATCCACAGTAATCATTGGCCGCTGCTAGTGCGGCATCGTCCCTCCTTGACAGAGTTCTGACTGCGGGGGTTCCTCAGCGCTCACCGTACTACTCGCCGCGGCTGCTTGGGGGAAGGTGGGGGGGGGGGTAGTAAGCAGTACCACTCCCATCAGCAGTAACCTACATTCTGGAGTTCACTGATTAGCAGCTTCCTTCACACCCGCCTATGAGGAGGGTAGGTCGCCCAGCAAAAGAAGCAGCAGGACCTGGATCATTCCCTGAACCAATCAGTGGTGGCCTACTTGGACAGCACTCTGCCACCTCAGTTAGAAGATCCGCTGGACTACTGGGCAGCCAAACTTGGATGTGTGGCCCGGCAACTTTGCAGAGTTTGCAGTGGAGAAGCTGTCCTGCCGGCCCAGTAGTGTGGCACATAGCGTGGTGTTCAGCGCGGGCGTGGGCCCCATCGTTAGCCCAAGGATAAAACCCGCTTGTCCACGGGAAATGTGAACGACTGACCATTGTACAAGATGAATCAGCGTGGAATGTCCATTATTTTCCACACACCAATACCTTAGGCCGTCAGACTACATCAGCCATAGACGCCTTCCACCCAAACTGTGAGAAATGGAAGTCTGGTTCTTCAAACTACCTGCCTCAGCCACTATTCCTGATGCCGCCAGACGCCCCTGATGCCGACACATCTGCTGACAGTTTCTCCATCATGCCAACACCATCTTTACCAGGACTGGTATTGCCCACCCACCCTCCAACACATCGGTGTCATTGTGCCACTGTCTGACCTCATGCTGCGGCAGTGGATGCTGCCAGGTGACCTATACACTGTGTTATGTGGTTATTGTGCGACTGTCTGACCTCATGCTGCTGCAGTGGCTGCTGCCATGACATACACACTGTGGTCATAGTGCCCACTGTCTGACTCATGGCTGCTGCTGTGGCTTGCTGCGTGACTACAACAGTTGTCATTGTCACACTGTCTGACCCCTCATGCTGTTCCGTGCTGCTAGCCAGGTGACCTACACACTTGTCATAGTCCCACCACTGTGGCACTACTCCTGTTTTGCCACTCTCCAGAAAGTCATGTGGCCACTGTCTGACCTCGATGCTGCGGCTGTGCTGCTGCCTGTGACCTACACACTCTTTCATTTGTGCCACTGTCTGCCTCATGCTGCTGCTGTGGTTGCTGCCGTGAGGAACCTACAGCACACTGTGTCCATTGTGCCACTTCAGACCTGCAATGCTGCTCCTGTGGTGCTGCCGTGACCTACACAACTCTGCATTGTGCCACTGTCTGACCTCATGCTGCTTGCTCGCCGTGACCTACACACTGTTGTCATTTTCCCACTCTGTGGCTACACAACTCCCTGTTTTTTTTGCCACCGCTCCAGAATGAGATTGTTGCCACTGGGCCTTGACCACATGTCGTCCTGTGGCTGCTGCGTGACCTACACACTGTGGTCATTGTGCCACTGTCTAGACCTCATGCTGCTCCTGTGGCTGCTGCCTGAGACCTACACACTGTGTCATTTGTTCCCACTCTGTGGCTACTTCCTTGTTTTGCCACCTTCAGGGAATGTCATTGTGCCACTGCCTACCTCATGCTGCACTTTGCCAGGGTGACCTGCACACTTATGTCATTGTGCCACTGCCGCCTTACCTCATGCTGCAGCTGCCCGTGACCTACACGCTGTGTCAAATTGTTCCACTGTCTGAACCTCATGCTGCTCTGCGCTGCTGTTCTGCTTGCTGTGACGCTACACACTGTTGCTTGTGCCCACTGTCTGACCTTCATTCTTGCTGCGGTGGCTGCTAGCCGGACCTACACACTGTGTCATAGTGCCACTGTCTGACCTCATTCTGCTGCTATGGCTGCTGCCCGTGACACAGACACTGTGTCATTGTTCCACCTCGTGGCCTACTCCTGTTTTTGCCCACCGTCCAGAATGTCATTTGTGCCACTTCTCTCCTCTGACCTCATGCTGCTGTGGCTGCCTTTCCGTCACCTCACACTCTGTCACTATGATGCCGACCTGAGGCACTCAGATTGATTTTTTCCCAGCTGTCGCTCGCAATGACTTTATCAGGCTGAATTCCCCTCAGTTTTTTGGTCATGTTTTGCCCTCTAAGTTGCCTCCGGTAAGATGGCCGGGAAATTTTATGACTAGTGAGAAGGCGATTCTAATACAGCGCGGCATGTCATACTAAAACACAACATTGTATGAAGACCAAACCAGCTCCCTCTGCATATTAATCGAAGAGCACATTAGTTCTACAGACACTCTGCAGTGGTCTGTGCAGGTCCTGGTGTCCATAAGCCCCTTGGGTTTCTTATTTTAAACGGGATGGAAGTCGTGCCAAAGTAATTCGGGAACGACAGTATTTTTTGCCGAGAAATTCGGACGAAGTGAACTGAGAACGAAGGTAGTGACATCGTTGAAATTCGACGTTGTTCCATCTCTCTCTCCTCCTCTCGTTCTCTCCACTCTCTCATCGTGCTTATATAGTAGATATATATAGGTGAGTACTAGTGTACTTATATATATATATATATATAATATATATATAATTTTGGACAAAATTTTGATACCCTTTTGTTAAGGAAAGAAATACCACACAATGGTTGCCGATTATAACATGAAACTGACAAAAGTAATAATAAATTTAAATTTAATGAAGACATTGCTTATGGAATTGGCACATATTACAAAGAAATTGCGGGGGGCTTACCGCCTTAAGTGACGAACTCCTGAAAAGTGTATTTTAAATGACCAGCAAGTTTTTTAGTTTTTGACGTCCGCTGTGTTCAAAAGTCTTAACTTTTTATTTCAAAGGAGGCAGTTGTATTAAGGCCGTTGTTTTGATTCATGACAATTGTACTTTTTGGGGGGAAGAATAGTTTAAGTTCATTTGTAAACAAACACTTAACCCTTACTGCAGGATTCAATTTTGGCCTCTCTGACAAGAGCCCATTTTTTAATCACTGTAAATCTGGCATGTTGCACTTTCATGTGAGGAATAACATTTTTGACACTTTACCATCAAAGTTTCATAAAAAAAATTTGGAAAAATTGACCATTTTTCAAACTTCAAAGTTTTCTGCTTGAAAAGACAGATAGTTAATTCCA
Source organism: Phyllomedusa bahiana (assembly GCA_025379985.1). Taxonomy (NCBI): domain Eukaryota; kingdom Metazoa; phylum Chordata; class Amphibia; order Anura; family Hylidae; genus Phyllomedusa; species Phyllomedusa bahiana. The sequence continues at coordinate 11,030 of JAODAL010070219.1, forward strand.
CTCAAAATATTTTATAACTAGCATCTACCATATGTCTACTGTAGGTTGGCATCATTTTTTAAAATGTCTTTTTTTAAGACATTAGGGGGCATAGAAATTTAGTTACAATTTTCAAATTTTCAAGAAAGTTTGCAATATACATTTTTTAGGGACCAGTCCAGCTCTGACATGACTTTGATTGATGTGTATGTTAGGTACCCCCATAAAGGACTTCATTTAAGAAAATACACCTCTTAAAGTATTCAAAACAGCATTTAGGAAGTTTATTAACCCATTAGGTGTTTCACAGGAATTCAAGTGGAGGTGAAAATTCAAAATTTCACTTTTTTTTGCAGATTTTCAATTTTTATCCATTATTCACAAGAACACAGTAGATGTGATCAGGGAAATGCACCTTAATATTGATTGCCCAAATTTTTAATTTTTACAAGGAATCCCAGAAAAAAAGCCCCCCAAATTTTGTTACACAATTTCTTCCAAGTTCGGCAATACCCTACATGTCGGTGTAAACTGCTGTTTGGGCACATGTCAGGGCGTATAATTGAGGGAGTGTTATTTGGCTTTTGGAACGCAGATTTTGGTGGGTGCCAAGTAGCATTTGCAAAGCCCCAAAAGTAACAGAACAGGTGAAACCTTCCAGAAGTTACCCCATTTTGGATTCAACACCCCTCAGGGATCTCATCTAGGGGTATATTGTGCATTTTGGGCGCACAGACCATTGTTTTTTGGGCTTCATTTTTACAGTGCAAGCTGTACAGGATAAATGACATTACTATGGGGGTTGGTACAATTGCAATGATATAAATTTTATATGGTGCAGTTGTATAAGGCCTTGTTTTATTCAGGAAAAATTGTACTTTTATGTTTTATTACTTTTACACAATAATAATATGTCTATAAAAAGATTGCGTTTTTATGTTGCCCTATTCTGACAGCCATATTTTTTATTTTTCTGTATACGGAGCTGATTATGGGTTTGTTTGTGCAGGATGATTTGTTTGCTAAGATATTATTGACCATCCGGAGTCCATATTTGCAGTATCTCTTTAACCCCTTAAGGACCCAGCCTGTTTTGACCTTCCTGACACAGCCCTATTTTTGAAATCTGACATGTGTCAATTTATGTGAGAATAACTTTTTGACACTTTAACATATTCATGTGATTCAGAGATTGTTTTCTCGTGACACATTGTGTTTTTAAGTTAGTAAGAAATTTTTATCCATACAATCCTTGTTTGTTTGTGAAAAATTAAAAATTTCATGAAAATTTGGGAAAAAATTAGCGATTTTGAAAGTTGCAAAATTTCTGCGTGCAAGATAATTATTCACCACAAAATAGTTTATAACTAGCATCTACCATATGTCCACTATAGGTTGGCATCTTTTATTTTAAATGTCTTTTTTTTTTTTTTTACGAACATTAGAGGCTTAGAAATTTAAGCAATTTCTCACATTTCAAGAAAATATGCAATATACATTTTTTTTAGGGACCACTCCAGTTTCTGACGTGGCTTTGGGGGGCCTGCATGTTAGATACCCCCAAAGTGACGCCATCTGAGAAACTAGACCCCTTAACGTATTTACAACACTATTTAGGAAGTTTGATAACCCTTCAGATATTTCACAGAACTTAAAGCAAAGTGGAGGTGAAAATTTTAGAATTTCACTTTTTTCAGATTTTCAATATTTATCCATTATTCACTGGAAATACGGTAAATGTGACCAGGTCAATGCAACTTAATATCAATTCCCCCCAGGTCCTGCCGATCTTAGAGATATCCCATATGTGGCCCTAGTGCATTATTTGGCTCACCCATAAGCCCAAAAATAGGAGGAGCACCTACTATACTCTGGGTCTCATTTTTCAATACGATTTTATTTAGGCGCCATTTCAGGTTTGGGGACAAACCCTAAGGTACTAAAACTTACACCCCTAAATAGACCACATATTGGAAACTAAAAACCCCCTTTAAAGAATATATCCAGGGTGCATTGAGTATATAGACCCCACAGGTGATTCACAAATTTTTTTTAGCATAAGGCTGTGGAAATTGAAAACATTTTTTTTTCAATAAACTGCAATTTTAGCTTAAAATGTTTCATATATACAACAACCCGGGAAAAAAAAGAACCCTAAAACTTTTTTTTAAAAAAATTTTCTTCAAAGTTCGGCAATCCCCTTTACATGGGGTGTAAACTGCTTTTTTGGGCGAAAGGTTTGGGCGTAAAAAGGGAGGGGGCGCTATTTGGTTTTTGGGAACGAAGATTTTGGGGGCCATGTCGCTTTTTGAAAACCCCCCAAAGTACAGAACAGGCAAAACCCTTCCCAGAAGTCCCCCTTTTTGGGATTCAACCCCCCATCAGGATCCATCTAGGGTGTACTGGCTTTTTTGGATGCCCAGGTTTCCCATAGTTTTTTTTTTAGCTTTGGCAATAAAAAATTGGGGGGGAAAAAAACCGCATTTGGGTTCATTTTTTTTTTTTAGTTTAAATTTTACACCCTTTCGCGTCCCAGTGTAAATGTTTGGGGAAAATTTTAAACTAGGGGGGTCGGTACAATTCCCAATGATATAGATTTTTTTATTTTTTTTAGTTTTTGAGCTTTTTTTTATCGACAAAGTTGAAATCGGCAAGGGTTTTTAGGGGTAAATCAAAATTTTCCCCAAGATAAAGGGGTTTAATAATTTTTAAAATCTGGGCATCATCAAATTAAATCGCGCCTTTTTGGCGCTTCCGTAATTTTGGCGCCGGCAAATCAGTTTAACAGAATAGAGCAGGGTGAAAAGGGGTGTGCATCGTCATGACTGGGGTGTGTATGGTTTTCGATTGGCTGGGAAAAAACACATGACCCGTTTACAAAGAACAGCGTTTTTCCCGTTTCCCTCAGTGTCTCTCAGCGGGCTCAAAGGGATAGGACCTGGGCTCTGCCTGTGGGCCCAAAAAGTCAGTGGGAAAAAAGTCTAATTTTTTGCCCAGAAAAAACCTCTACTATTAGCTGTGATCCTTCCCAAAATTTTTTTAGAAATTTGAGATTTGGGAAAATTTTTTTGTAGTTACTAAAAAAATTTTAAAACAGCATCCAAACCCCTTTTAAATTCACGGGGGTGGGGGGCGGGGGGGGGGGGGGGCAGCGGGCGGGAAAACAGACAACCTACTATAAAGAACACTGGAAAAAAGTTCCCAAGACTTAGTGTAGAAATTTTAGTGAATATCTTTTTTTATTAACAGTTTTCTATTGAAAAATTTACGGAAAATTTGGGCCCGCTGAAAATTATATTGGATTAAAAAACATTTCCTAGTAAAATTTTCGGTCTCTTTGTTAGCTGCAAAACTCCACTTTTTTTATCAAAAAAAAAAATACATTTCAGATAGGGGGGTTTAAATTTTTCCCCTTACACCGGGGGACTTTGAAATATCCACCTTTTCACTTAAATTACAATCCTGCAATCTTCTGTCAGCACAGGTTGTTTGTTTGCCAAAAAATTTCCGTGGGAACGTACGAAAAAAAAACACAGTTTCGGGGTTTTTTTTACTTTTCGCACCCAGCACTGTTTATTGGGCGCAGCATCTACCTTAAAAAATTTTTAAAACAGCAATTTAAAATTTCCCCAAAAGGTTTAAAATTTAAAGGGGCAAAAAATACCGTTTAAATTTTAAACAAAAAAAAAACAGTTTCCTGTTTTTTGACCCTTTTCGCACCCAAACAAAAATTTTTTTCATTTACGCAGCATCTACCCAAAACTTAAAACAGCAATTCTATATTCACCACAGGTGAATTGAAAGTTTCAAAAAATACCGTTTTTTTATATCAAAACATAACAGTTTTCGTGTTTTTTGACTTTTTGCGCACCCCAGCAAATGTTCATTGACGCAGCATCTACATAAATTCTAAAAACAGCAATTCTCATATTCACCACAGGTGAATTGAAAGGTGCAAAAAAATACCGTTTATTATACAAAACAAACAGTTACGTGTTTTTTTTACTTTTGCGCACCCAGCACTGTTTATTGACGCAGCATCTACGTAAATCTTAAAACAGCAATTCTATATTCACCACAGGTGAATTGAAAGGTGCAAAAAATACCGTTTATTATATCCCAATAAATAACAGTTACGTGTTTTTTGACTTTTGCGCACCCACACTGTTATTGACGCAGCCCTCTACGTAAATCTTAAAACAGCAATTCTATTTCACCACAGGTGAATTGGGAAAGGTGCAAAAAATAAACCCTTTATTATATCAAAACATAACAGTTACGTGGGTTTTTTGACTTTTGCGCACCCAGCACTGTTCATTGACGCACATCTACGTAAATCTTAAAACAGCAATTCCCATATTCACCACAGTGAATTGAAAGGGGCAAAAAATACCTTTATTATATCAAAACATAAAGTTACGTGTTTTTTGACTTTTGCGCACCCAGCACTGTTCATTGACGCAGCATCTACGTAAATCTTAAAACAGCAAATTCTATATTCACCACAGGTTTAATTGAAAGGGGCAAAAAAAACCGTTTATTATATCAAAACATAAGTTTACGTTTTTTGACTTTTGCGCACCCAGCACTGTTCATTGACGCAGCATCTACGTAAATCTTAAAACAGCAATTCTATATTCACCACAGGTGAATTGAAAAGGTGCAAAAATACCGTTTATTATACCAAAACATAACAGATACGTGTTTTTTGACTTTTGCCCAGTCCAGATTTGTTGATAGACCCTTGCAGTTAAATTTGAATCCCGCAAATTTTGTTTTGATTAGAGGGATTTGAAATAGCTGTGATTTGCCTCTTTTAATAAGAGACTTTCAAAAATATTCCATACCTTCTCAAATTTTTATATTTCTAAAAATGGAGCGAAATGCAGTGTAAGCGAGCAAAGAGGGGTAGCACATGGAGTAGAGGTACGAGAGAAGGGGCCCCTTTCCCTCGGCGACAACACCATGCCACGATCCAGTTGCAGACCTCAGGGCCTTTACGCGGTCAGGGGCC
>JAODAL010070220.1:0-16022 GCA_025379985.1 Phyllomedusa bahiana
AACAAAAATTTCCCCTAAGGCGGGAAAGGGAACCGTCCCCAGAAAGGGCCGTTTTTTTACTCAGGGGAAACGAAAAAGCCCACTCCTTTGGGGGGGCCCGAAGTAGGTGACATTTAAACCAAACCCCACACCCTTTCTCCCATTTTCCCAGGTAAGTGGGGCGGGGCCTAAAAAACAGGCGACCCTCCCTTTTCTAAATGCCCAAAAAACCCCCCCTGTTGGGCCCGAAAAAACCTTGGTTTAACTGGAAGGGGCCCCCCAAAAGGAGGGGAAGGTATTTCAGGGGCACCTGCCCTTTGGGGGAAATTTTTGCGTTCTAATCCCCACCCAAAAACCCTGACCCCCTGGGTTACCCCTGCATCTGCTCTACCATAGCGTCCATGGGGGTCAAATGGGGTAGAGCAGTAACGGTTCCGGCCGCGAAAAAGTCACGTAAAGGGGGGTACAAGGGGCCCTTTACTGGAACCCAGCCCACTGGACGCCTCCTTTTCCTTCATGCCCCTAGCGGGAAAAAGGCCAAATGGGGCGACAGTCCCCGCCTGCAAAAGGGGCCCGGGTCCGTCAGAAGGAAGGGAAAATTTTTTTAAAAGTCCGGGCCAAACCAAATCAGAACCGGGCCCAAACCCCAAATCGAAAAAAAGAGGGATAAAAAGAAAACACGCCGAGGCAAACACGAAAGGGAGGGAGGGTACAAAAATCAGGAACAGCCGGGGTTTAGGAAACAAACCGAAAGGTTTTGTTAACAGGTAACAAACAACAAAGCAATAGCAAAAGGTAGCAAGGCAGCCCGGAATTTCCAAGGGGCAGCACTCAGCAAACAGGAAATTTTTAAATGTGAATCCCCAATTTCCGCCCCTTTTACTGATAGGGGCTCCTTTCCGGGGCCTCCCATTGGCTGGTGCGACCTTTCCTCGTTCAGGAGGGGCGGGGTCTGTCACCCCCACCAGCCCCCCCCAGCAGACGGGCTATCATGGGGGGGGGCCCTGATCAGCTCCCGCAGACTCTTCCTTTCCCGCCAGCCCCATTTAAAAAGTATCTGAGATTAGCTTTTTTTTTTTTTTTTTGCCCGTAAAGCCTTTTTGCCCCCAGATTTGGGATTTTCAAAATAAAAGAGGAAACACTGAGATGGGAATATTGATATTGGGTTTTTTTAAAGAAAAATTTTTCCCCGTGGAGTTTTTCAGTTTTTTTTAGACAGAGTTCCAAAAAGGTTTCCCATTCTAGGGTAAATCAATGAGGAAATCCAATGGGATTTCCCTGTAAAAAATTTACCCTATCCCTTTATTTTTACATCATGAAAATTTTAATTCCCTATTGAACCCAAAAACTTTTGCCTTAAATTTTATAATTTTGGAAAGCAAAAAATTTTGGGGCAAAAATTTCAATGAAAACAATTTGATGGAATTCCCACATTTTTTTTGCAAAATTTTGATGGAAAACGGCGGTTTTGGTACTGGGGACAAAGGTGAGCACAAACATTGTAAACTATTCCACAGGGTTAAAATTTCCCCATTTGCCAACAGTTGAAATTTTTTTGAATTAGAAGCATTGATGAACTAAGAGTAATCTGAGCTCCTGGGCAATTAAGGCTCATGGGCTCCATGCTAACCAATACAGCCATTGGCTTTTGATTTGGGGAAATTTTTTTTAAAAGGGGGCAAGAAAATAAAATTTTTTTACAGGCCAAAAGATTAGCGGTTTTGAGCATAGAAAAGAGCCAGAGCCCTTTCCACCGATGGACCTGGGAACCCGGGCCCTTAAAAATTCAACCAGAAAATTTAAACCCCCTCCAAAAAAGGGAAGAAATCAAAGATTTTAACGGGGGTATAAAAATGAAAACCTTAAACCTATATTTTCTTAAAAAACATCATAAAATTTTAGTTTCTTTCGTAGTCTTCCCCCTAAAATTTTTAAAATCAACACCCTGGGTTCAAAAAGGGAACGGTCCTGTCAGACAAATCTCATCACTTCAAATGAGGAAGCCAGTGCTAGACGGATCGGGGTGAGGCACTGGATGTCATATATCAAAGATTTTTCTAAAGAAATTTATCCCCGGGTGCCACAAAAAATTGGGAAAAATAAAAGAGAATGTTTGGGGACTGGGGGAAAATGTGTGCAAGTGGGTAATTTAATTTGGCTCACGATAGAAAAAAAAGGTATTAATTAAGGGTACATACTCAGCCGGGAATCGCTTTCCTATGGGGTACCACAGAGGTCAGAATTGGGCCCTATCCTCTTAACATTTTCTTTAATGTTTTAAAACGGGGGAATACACTTTAAAAATATCGATTTTTTGCAAACGAACAAAAAGGCTCTGAAAAATTTTTAACTCAAAACCCAAAATAGGAGAAAAAAAATAAGGGTTAAATTAACAAAAGAAAAATCCGGGTGGAATAAAGGTTGGGGGAAAAAAAGGCCAGGGAAAAACCCCCAAGGTGGAAATTTTTGGGGCCAAAAAAGAAAAAAAAAAGGTTAAACCCCCTAAAATTTTTAAAAGCCTTTTAAAGGTTTTTAAATTGGGTTCCCCTTTTGGGGGGAAAAAAGGGGAAAATCCAAAATTTAAAAAGGGGAAAGGGTTTAAAAAAGTTTGGTTATAAAGGAAATTTTAAATTTTTGGTAAGGAAGTTAACAATGGGGAGAAAAGGACTTGGGAACCCTTTTTTTTGGGTTGGGAAACCAATTTTTTTAAAAACTAAATTTGTATCCCAATCCCAAAAGTTTGTCCGGGACACCCCACCCTTGGGCCAAGCCCGGGCCCAAAAATTTACCCCTTTGGGGGGTTGGCAAAAAATTTAAAAGGGCATAGGTTTGCCCCCAAAGGGGGGGAAATTAAAAATAACAAATTAAATTCTCCCAAAAATTTAAAAAAAACATTTAAGCCCCAACCGGGGGGTTGGGCCCCAAAACACCAAATGAGAATATTTTGGAAAAACAAGTTTTTGGGGCCCCAAAAAGGGGCCAAAAAATGAAAAAGACATTGTAAGCTTGAACGGGTACAATGGCGGGCAACAAAAAAAAATAAAAGGACTGGGGGGACTACAGTACACAGAAAGATTGGAAAGGGATTAGGGTTTTTTAAGTTTAGAGAAAAGAAAGGGCATCTGGGGGACATAATAAATATTTTTAAATACATCAAAGGTCAATATAGAGATCTCCCCCAAAGTTTAAAATTTTTAAACACGGGGCCTGTATCTAGAACAAGGGGAAATCCTTTCGTCTTGGGGAACGAAATTTTCAACAAAAAACATAAAAAAGGGTTTTTTTACGTAAGAGCAGTGAGACAAAATGGAATTCTCCGGGCCAGGGGGACGGGTCAGGGGTGAATTCAATAACCGATTTAAAAAAGGGGGTTTTTGGGATGAAATTTCTGGAGCGTAAAAATATAACAAGTTTACGTGACTAGGATTCAGGAGGGGGGCCCATTGACCCAAAAGGGATTTTTTTCTGTTCCCAGATTGGAGTCAGGAAGGAATTTTCCCTAAAAGAGGAAAATTTTGGCTTCTACCTCATTGGGGTTTTTCCCTTCCTCTGGATAAACACCTTTTAGAAAACAACAGGCTGAATAAGGGCCCACTTTTTCTTTTTTTAGCCTTACAAACTATAAAACTATAAACTATGAAACGGGAACACACACATTTTTTTTATATAGTTTTATAGGGTTCGTAAAAAAAATCCTTCTTTTAACAATTTTTTTAAAAAGTAATTTTAAAATACCATCAATGAAATTTTTTGGGGGCAAACAATCCTACATTATTTTAATTTGGATTCTGGAAAAATGTTTATTGTAAAGCAGAGAGGATGTGTAAATTAAGGGGGGGGGGGGGAAAACAAAAAAAGACAAAAATTATAAAAGGAAAAGGAAAAATTTGGAGGGAGGGGGGGGGGGAATTTGGGGGGAAAGAATCTGAACCCAAAAAAAAAAATTAAAACCCTAGATATTCAAGTAACATTTTTTTCTTTTTTTAACACAAAAAGGTTAAATCACTTAAAACCCTCATCAGGGTTCTATAAATCAATATCCTTTCCCAGTGAAAAAATTTTTTGTGGCCCTTTTTCTTTTATCCCCCGCATAAATTTAAAGGCCAAAGGGTTTAAAAAAAAAACCAAATTGTTAAAATTAGGATTGGTTTTTTTTGGGTAATCCTTGGAAAACCCGGGCTAAAAGGTTTAAATTAAGCCAAACCCAGGATTGATGGGGGTAAGTGGGTCCTTTTTTTTAAAAACCAAGCCCAAAGATTTTCCAAAACCAAGGGGAAATTGCTGCGGGGCTTTTGTTTAACCCAAAAAAGGTTTTGGCTACCCCGGGGCTTTTAAAACCTTTCTTAAATTTTGCCAATGCCGAGTGTTGGGCCGGGTAAAAAAAAATCGGGTGTTTTGAAAGGCTCGCCCGGGGGGGAAAAAAGCAAATTAAAAAAAGGTTTGCCCAAGCAGGGTTTAATTTTTCGGGGTCCCAAGGGAGGCAGGGCAAAAGGTCGTCCAAGTAAAAAAACGGGGAAAAGACCCTTTTGGGGAAATTCCCCTAGGCAAAAAAGGGAAACTTTTTTTGGGTTTTTCGGCCAAAGGGGGGTTTAAAGAAAGGGAGGGTCAAAAATGGGTTTTTTCCCGGCCCGGGGGGGAGACCCCAATCACCGCCCCCCTTGTCCCTTTTAAATTTCCCGTAAAAAAGTGGCGGCCTATTGGGGCAAAAATAGGCGGCCGGGGGCGGGGCGGGCCGGCCGGGAAAAAGAAAAGGCCCCTCCGGCCCCGGGGAACAGAGGCGGGGGAGGGAAAGGAGAAATTCCCCCGGGGTCCCGGTTTTTTTGGGTCCCGCGGCCCAAAAGGGGGCCCCCCCCCGGGCCCTGCGGGCCCCGGGCCGGGCGGGAAGAAGGTGCTTTCCCGGCTTTGGGGGGGTGTGCCTGAAACCTGACAGGGGGGGTCGCGGGGGACACCTGTAACAGTCCCCCCCCCCCTTTTGGGCCTCCCCCTCTTTCTGGCCCGCAAAAACTTAGCCCAAGAACCCCTATCCGGGAAAGTTCTCCCCCGGGGGCCCCCGACCTTCTTCTGGCCCCAACCCCTTCCAGCCACCAAAAAAAATCGTCTCCCCCAAACCCAATCTTAGGGGTCCAAAATCCCCTTTACTGAACAAAAATTGGGTGGAATAAAGCTAGGGAAATGGGGGGGAACCACAGCCCGGGGAGAAGCTTATGGGTACCGGCTTCAGTAGGGAGAAATGGAAAAGTTTGGGATACCAGGGTGGGGGGGGACCCCGGAGCTTGTAGGCCACGGGGAATTAATGCGCCTCAGGTTTTTAAAAGGGCCCCTAAAAAACGGGGACCCATTTTTATAGCGGGGGTTTTTTTAAAAAAGGGGAATTTTTTGGGGGGACAGCCATATTTTTATCCCCCGGAAAAAGGGAAGGGGGGGCTTTCTTTTTCCCTGCCCGTTGGGTCTTCAAACGGGCAAGAGGCCAGAACCAGGGACGGCGCTTCTCCCCCAAAACCGGGGGGATAGGCACGGCCCAAAACGTCCACACAGGGACATCGGAGTAGGGGGGGAAGGGGCAGGGGAAAGGGGGGGGTGGGGGGGGGGGGGATGCCGACCGAAACAAAGGGAAAAAGGGGAATCCCCCCAGGGGAATTTCAGAGCCCAAAGGGAATTAACGAAAATTCCCCCCGGGAAAGAAACGGGCCCCAATCATCTTGTTTGGGCAGAGGGAAAAGGGTAGGGGAGATAAGTACCTAGGCCCTTTAAAATTCACCCCCCTCTACTTGCCCTTTGGGAATTTGTGGGGGGGTACGCATGGGGAAAGTCCAGTTCCACTTGCAAAAGCAAGCAAAAGGCCTCCCCAAAAATTTTCAAAACAACTGGACTCCCCGGTCCAAACCCAAATATGTAAGGGAAGCCCCTCAACGGAAAAAGGTTTTTAAAAAAAATTTTGGCGGCCAGGCGCGTAAGGAAGGCCAGGAAAGGGAAAAAAAATGAGCCTTTTTGGGAAAAACTTCATTTGGACCCCCCCCCCCAATTTTGCCGTTTTTCCTTCAGAGGGGGGTTAATTTCATTTAGAAGTCCAAAGGCAAAAAAGGCCCAAGGACAGCTGGGACAGGCAAGGTTGGAGTAGTCCCCGCAGGTTTTGGGGGCGAGGTGACTTTTTTGGGGCCACAGGTGGGGGGGGGGGGCGGGCCCTCCACAAATTTCCTTTAAAAATCGTTAGCGAAAACCAGGGCCACCAGAGAACCGGAAATCAGCGAACAAGACCTTCGTACCCCAGGGTTTCCAGCTATGCGGGGAAAAGTGACCCCCCCTTTCAGGGGCCCTCAACCGGGGCGCAGGGGGCACAACTTCCCTTCCCCCGGGGGTAAACCCCCTTTGGGGGTTAGGGGGCCACAGATATCGGACTTCTGGGGGGACCCAAAAGCCTGGAACGACCTCTTCTTCCCCACTCATCGGAGGCACGGGGAAAGGGGCATCGGCCTTGAGGTTCATTTCTGCCGGTCGAAGGGATAATGTATTTTAAAAAGGGGAAAGAAAAGACCCCTCCTGAAAGGGGTTCAAACCCTTTCGCTGTCTTGGGGAAAAGATGAATTTTTTTTGATCAGTGAAGATATTACAGGGGGGGGGGGGAAACGAAACACCCTCCAGGGGGTGGGGCCATTCTTCAAAGGGCAAGTTTAATGGCCCCAAAAATTTTCCCCATCCCCGAAGGTTTTAGTTCCCTCTGCCGGTGAGAAGGTTTCCGGAAAAGAACCCACAAGGGCCCCAGTCTTTCCCCTTTGGGCCCCCCTTTGGGGGAGCCCGCGCCCCACCCCTAGGAAGAAAGGCGGTCAAATTCTAGAAAGGGAAGGGGTTTTTGTTTTCTGGGCCGGGGTAACACCGGGCGTAGGCGAAAGCTGCCTTCCCAACCTTGGGAAAAAGGGTTCTTTTGGCGCCGGAGGCCCCATTTTGGGTTGGCATGATTTAAAAAAGACCCCCCAAAATTGGGGGCCCAACCAACGGGCGAAAAAAAAAAGCGGAAAAATTGCCGGAAAAAATTTTGCGAAGCCCAAGAAACGTTTTAAGGCCCCAGGCCAACAGGGCGGGGCCACTGAGGACGGCAGAAGTTTTTTGTGGGTCCATTTTCCCCGACCCTTATCAAGAAAATTTTCCAAAAAGGGAACGGGAGGCTGGTCTGGTGAAAAAGGGACTTTTCCATTTTAAACGAAAAAATGGGAAAACCCCGCGCAGGTTTTCAGACCCGGGGCCCATACGACTGGTTTTTTCCCAGATCGGGTGAAAAATACCCGGAAAAATTCCCTCCAAGTAAAACCACTACACGGGGCATATAGAGGGCTCTGAAAATGTCAAAGGGCAAATTCCTGAAAAACGGGCCCGGGGCGGTTTTCATAAACCGAAGGGGATCACCTGGGGGACTCAAAGTTTCCCCCCACACGAAGTAAAGGGCCGTCTTCCACTTTCCGCCCTTCCCCCAATTTCCGTTTAGATTATATGCCCCCCCAAATCCAATTTGGGGAAAACCTTTTTCCCCCCCGGAGAACCCGGGCAAAGAGTTCCGGATTAAAGGAGAGGGTTTCCGGGTTTTTGAAGGGGATCTTTTTTTAGACCACGTAAAATCAAGCACTTCTCAGGGGTCCATTTTTTCTTCTCCCCAAAAAAAAAAATCCGGGCCCCCCGCCCGGGGAATAGATTTGGGAAAAAACCCCCTTTTGTAGATTTTTCTTCCACGTAGGGGCCCACAACGCCTGATTTCGGGGACGGGAGAGCGGGTAAACCCTAACCCCTGGGGAGGACCAAAACCCGGGGAGCAGGGCTATGGGGGAATCAAATGGGCGAAGAGGAGGAAGTGTCCCCACCCCGGCTTCTCAAAAGAAAAATCCCCTTGGGGAAATCCCCATAAGGGTTGGCGGTAAGCCAGGTTAAATGGCTTGAGAGAGGACTGCGGAGGGCTGGGGCGCACCCGGCGGGGGGGCCGAAAAACCCAAAGAACTGGGATCCGGGCCCCCGCGCAAAATTTTTACCCCCCTTCCAATCCAGCATAGGGGCTGACGCCCGTAGCCAAGGGAAACCCCCCGTAAACAGCTTTAGGAAGAACGGGGGGAACACAAGAACTGATCCTTTCCCCGTGCAGTGGGTTTCCCTTTTTTAGGACCCCTGGGTTTGCCCGGAAATGGGGTGGAGTCACTTAAAGTTTTACCACTGCGGAGGAGAAAACCAAAGGGTTTTTGGGCCTAAGCGGGGACCACCAGAGACGAACCCCTTGGCCCCCAAAGAAGCATCCTAAAAACTCCCAGCCGATCCGAATTTCCGAATGGGCCACACTCGGAACGAGATTCCGGTATTGGGCCGTCACCAACCCGGCAGCATGAGCCGTGGAGAAGGGGTTAAATCACACCTAGGGACGCCTCTCCCCCGAACCCAAAATTTCGTGCGTTTCCCGGGGCGAGGCGAAAGGGGGTGGGCAACCCCCCAGGGAAGTGTTTGGGGGCTTTCCGCAATAGAGAAACCCAAATTCTCCTCCGCCTCGGGCAAGTCTTGGGGGAGACAGGGCGGGTAAGTCCCCTGCAAGGCCTTTTCCCCAAAGGGTGGGTTGGGGAAGGATGCATGGGGGAAAGCGAAAACTGGCGCAAGACGGGTACCGAAGTGTTTGAGCTGGTTTGCGGGTTTTTGGCGGAGCCCCCCTCCTCTCCGAAAAAAACGGGTGTCCCATGCGGGGTTTCCCCGGTGGGTAACTCAAAATTTAAAGACGTCCCGGGAATTTCCCCGGGGCGAGGGGACCCTTAAAACTTTGGGCCCGGGGGGCCCCCTTTTTGGGAAAGTGGCCCCCAAACTGCAACATTCCAAGCAAAAACAGAGGGTAAGGTGCAAAATTCACGGCGTTGTACACCCAAAGTAAGAGTTCCCCGCTGGAGATTTTAAAAAAGCTTTTTTAGCAACGAGGCGCGGGCAGGCCCCTCGAAAACTCCGCGTAACTCCTGCAAGAATTCCCAGACGCTGTGAAGGGCCCCCTCGTCCCCCAAAATGGGGCCCCAGGCCAGGGTCTTTTTCCCAAAAAGGAGACTGACCACGGGAAAGGGCCCCCTTGGGACCTGTTCCCGGGCGGGAACTGACCCCCCCATAATTTTCCAAAGTGGAAAGGGGAAAACGGGTGATGAACCCCCCTGCAGGCCCCTTTAAATCAAACTTCGTCGGGAAGGAAAAGCTAGTGTTTAAGGGGCCCGGGGGATGTCCCCCAAACACTGCTGCTGCTTGAGCCACGGCCGCCCGTTTGTTGCTGCTGAGTGGGCCAGGACTGCTGCACATATTTGTCAATTGGGTTTTAGCTGTTGCCTTGCGCGCATCTCTTAGATTGCGAGCCCCGGTGAAAAGTGAGGGCGGAGACCTCGGTAGAAGGGGACCTTGGCGGGGTCCTGGCCGAATTGAACTGTTTTCGGATGTGGTTTTGTGGGATCCTCTGGACCACCACAACGATGGTATAAGCCACCCATTGGGGCGGATCTAATTTGGGGCTGGTTTTCACCAACCCCCGCAAAGCGGGTAAATTTTCCCGCGGCGGGTTAAATACCAGGTCGCTAAAACCCCCGAAAGTGAACTTGCTTGCGGTGGCACCGAGGTGTTGCGCGGGGAAAAAAATCGTGGGAAAAAGGCTCGTATCCGGGGGCCCGGCAAAAAGGTCGGGCATGGGGCAATGGGTTTGTTTGGGCAAGGGAAAGGAAGGGAGAAGGGGACGGTACACAGTAAACGGAACAAGACACTTTGGGAAAGCTTCCTCTCTAGGGACAGGGCACTATCGATTCGGCAAAGGTGCGGGGAAGAGGCAGGTCTTAAATAGGGTCCGTGCCCGGTGAGACCAATCACCGGCGCACTGTCCCTTTAAATTTCCCGGCAGTGCCGGGCGCGCGTGCACCCGGCCGGCAGCAGGAGCGCGCGCCGGGACGGGACCAGGAGCGTGGATGGGTAAGGGATCCCCAGGCGTGCCGGGGTGTCCATGGCCCGAGCGGCGGGCTGCGGCACCGTCCGCAGCAGGAGGTGCTGCGGCGTTGCAGGTGTCCCTGCGACCCGACACGGGGGTCGCAGGGACACCTGTAACAGTTTAGTGAACATATGCAACAAAAATAGTGATTTTTGGTTTGAACAATTTTTAAAACATAGTGTGTGGTAGAGTGACAAGGATAACCTGACCTTGGTGGATTCTCTCCTTGTTGAGAACCTGGGGAATAAAGCATATAAATATCCATTTTTACTGTTAACCAGAATGTACTCCTTCTGTGAGCAGCTCTTTGTCCAGCCATTCAACTATGGCCTTGTGTCCGTGTTTTTAAGTACATATTGTCTCATTTTTCTGTGATTTTCTTTTGTAAATTCCTATTAAGGCTAGTGTAGAGACTCGGAAGACAATCAGGACCCTGGGTGGGTAGCGAGCTTGCGTATTCTGGCCAAAGTATCAACCAATACCTTATGATTAATATTTTTACAGTATGTAGTTTTGCTCTGTAATAATGGGGAGCATATGGTGTCAGTATTTTGTGTTGAAAACTTGAAATATGCTGGGCAACCCGCTGAATCGAATAGTAAAAGCATCATCAATTAATTGCAAGCCAGCATGGTGCACCACATGTTACTGTATAATTGGCACCTTTAATAAGCCTTATCTATATGTAATTGTAATACTAGCAATCACTCCCTCATAGATAACAGGTTGTTTATCAGTATTTTTGCAATCTTCCCTGTATGGTCTTGTTGCTTTTCTGAATACTGGTGTGAACTGGTACTTATCCAATGTGCAGTTTTCGACTGGGCAGTTGCCCTCCTAGTGGATGGGTGTGTGAACAATTGTCCATTGGTAATCTGCACCTGTTAAATTTTTCCCAAATAGCACTGGGGTTTATAATGCCTTCTACAGAGAATAGTTCTTTATCTAGCCATTGATTTGTAAGTATGGCCTTGTGTCAGTGTTTCTAATCAGAATGTAACACACATATATAAGGGGGAAGCTAAAAGTTTTGTTTTTGATAAGCAATTCTACTCATAAAAATTGCCATACTATATGTTAGTAAATCAGAAGTTGTTTACAACCATTAAGTCTGTAGCTGAGAAGTTACTGCAAATTTGAAGAGAACCTGCCACATAGGTCCCTCTTGCTGAGGACAGCACAGGCTAATGACAGATCTGCTGTTTCCAGTGCTGTGTCCCTTCTTCTGTAAGATGCTGCAGTTTTAGAGCATTTAATACTCAAATCTGCAGTTTTCAGCCAGAAAAGAGTCTTGGAAAGAGTTTGCTTTTTTTCATGACCCACCAACCTGAGGCTTTGCCCTGCCCACCTCATAACTGTTTAAGCCATTACTTTGAATAGGTAGAAACGTGAATAACTGCCAGATGGGTTGGGCTAGCCTTTGGTGGGTGGGGCTAGCACCTGCTCATGAATAAGATTTGAGTATTAAATGCTCTAAAACTACAGCATCTTACAGAATAAGGGACACAGTGCTGGAAACAGCAGGTCTGACACTAGCTTGTACTGTCCTCAGCAAGTGGGGCATAATCTATGCGACAGGTTCCTTTTAACAGCCAATATGGTGGCAGATATCCGATTGTCACTGATGCAAAAATGATGGCTGTATTAGAACAGAAAATATACTTATACACATATACAAATTTACCATAACATTTTAACCCCTTAAGGACCCGGTGTTTTTTTTGGTTGACCCGTTAGTTTTTCCCTCCTCGCCTTTCCAGAGCCATAACTTTTTTTATTTTTCCACCTACATAGACATATGAGGGCTTTTCTTTTGCAGGACAAGATGTTATTTCTAATGGTGTTATTCACTGCACTATAGAATATACTGGGAAACCGCAAAAAAATTCCAAGTGGGACAAATTGTGAAAAAAAACATTTTAGCCATGTTCAAGGGTGTTTTGCTTTTACGGCATTCAATATGCATTAAATATAATGTGTTATCTGTATTCTACAGGTTGATACGCATCCGGCAATACCAAGCATGTAGGGTTTCCGTTATTTTTTGGTACCGTTAAAAAAAATGCCAAACTTTTCTATTTTTGAAATTTGCACCACTGCGCCATTTTGTGCGACCAATAACTTTTTTGTACTAACACCTACAGACGTCAGTCAGGGTGCATTTTTTGTTGGCAGAAGTGTACTTTTTATCGCTAGCAGTTTGGAATGCATGCGACTTTTTGGATCACTTTTATTCCATTTTGTAAGAGACATAAAATGACCAAAAAACGCAATTTTGGCATTTGGAATTTTGTTTCTTCTACGGTGTTGAGCGTACGGGATAAGTGATGTTATATTTTTATAGATCGAACTTTTTCGGATGCAGCGATACCAAATATGTGTAACTTTTTTTTATTATTTTATTGTTTTTATTTGTAAGATGGGGAAAGAGGGGTGATTTGAACTTTTAATACTTTCTTTTTTTTTTTACTTTAAAACTTTATTTCCTTTTTTTGTTACCGTAACATTGAGTCCACCTAGGGTGCTTGACCACTAGGTGGCGCGATTGTCAATACAGTCTAATGCATTGCAAAGACAATGCATTAGACTGTACCAAGATGGCGGTTCCCCCCACTTCCTGTCTGCAGCTGGAAGTGGGGCAAACCAGGACATAGCAGTGATGGGAGCGTTCACAGGGCTCCCCGCTGCCATGTCCGGGCGTGCACACACACTCATATATATATGTACACACACACACACACATATATATATATATATATATATATATATATATATATATTACATATGGATGTAGCAATCCTTGACATGACTGCTGGATCGTGTTCTTTTGATGTACATCATTGTAGTACAATGCAATTGAGTTATTGTAATGTGTCAAATTTACCGGTGATCCTTTTTGTCCCTGTAGACCTCTGTCGCCTTTGGATCCTTTAAGTCCATTTTTTCCATCAAATCCCGCTGTGCCCTAAAAACAAGAAAAAAGAGTGATTAAAATCAAAGCATTTTATGGGTCATAACATTTTAATGTAGCTTCTCAAATCAAAGAAGGACTACATACTGATCAAGTTTTTACTTGTGCTTTCACAAGTCTCTAAACCCCCTAAAACATTTCAGGGGACATGTATGAAAACGGTGTAGGTGTAAGACTTTCTTCGTTGCCCATAGCAACCAATCAGAGGTCCCCTTAAATTTTTTCAGAGCACTATATGAAATGAAGAGACAGCTCTGATTGGTTGCTATGGGCGGCAAAGACAGTGTTACACCTAAACAGTTTTTATACACGTGGCCCTTCATGTTTTTGAATAAATTTATTTAAAATGGAATTGAATCTCGGTTATAACACAAAAACACACTAAAAGACCTACCATATATAATCGAGTATAAGCCGAGTTTTTCAGCACAAAAAATGTGCTGAAAAAGCCGTCCTCGGCTTATTCTCGAGTTACCCGTCTGCATCTGGCCACTGACATGGCCCGGGTGCAGGAGGGGATACTTCAGCTGTGTGCGACTCCGCTGAAGATACTATTGCGGAGCAGAGAGTGAGCGCTCCCTGCTCTGCAATAGGACTCCAGAAGGCCACAGCTTGCAGCCCCTTCTGGAGTTTACGGCACAGGCAGCGTGCTATGTCATCACGCCGCCTGTGCCAGAAGACGGAGCGCCCGGAAAGCCGCATCGGAGCATCGGGGAAAGGTGAGTACTTTTTTTTAAAACCCTGCCTGTACCTACCCATACCTGCTTATGGAGGACATATACCTGCCTATACCTGTCTATGGGGGACATTAAACTGCCTATACCTGCCTATGGGGGACATATACCTGCCTATGGGGGACTGCAATGACTTCAGTGAAATATGTAAGTGTAATTCTGCTTTTAACAACATTTCATAGGATATCATAAAAAGTCATAAATGTAGATTAAAAGATTACATTTCTAAATTGATTTATTTACTGTGTTTGTTCTACTTCCTAAGTTATTTAAAAGGGTTTTGCCATCTTATTGTTTCATAGACCCTTCTTTTCACAGCTGCTTTCATGCTCCCACTTCCTGTGCAAGCTTTGGGTGGTCTTACAGCATAAACTGACATTTCAGCTCTGCTAGCTCCTATTCCTAGCTGTAGCTGTTAGACGGACATTGATGATGGAGAGGTTTAGAAAAAATTACAATGCCCAAGCAGGATGTCTGGCTATAAATATGAGCATGGCTGCATTTGTATACCAATTCCTCCCTTCATTTAAGCTTTAAGACATATTTCTAATCTATTTAAGTAAGAGTTACGTCTTATATGTCCAAACCCAGTGATTTGCCAGATTATTTATTGTGTTAGTATCAGATGTAGTAGGGCTTGTTCTCCCCTTCATGAAGTATTTGTCGTAAGAGAAAGCTGCCAGGATGAAAAGAGTGATTCTTCTACATTCAGACTCCCCTATTTATTACAGTACATATAAAAATAAAAGTCACTCTGCAGCCCTGACAGCACAGCACAAGGTTCCCTATCTCTTTATGTTTATGCTGTTCTTAGTAGAAAGATCAGAGAGTGAGAAGCAGGCTCCACCCTGATGATAACACACAACAGCGAGTGACATCACTAGTGCGACCACTGGTAGAACAGAGAGAAGTGGTCAGTAACCTAGGAAAGCTTGTGTAAACAGGAGATGAGAACTGCTGTAACTAAGGTAATTAATGAGATGGGAATACGTCTTTAATGCATTTATGTAAAAACAAAAAAGTTGCTGGAGGAAATAGCAGTTCAGCTTCACACCACTGTCACTGTCAGATGAGCAAGATAATGTCAAGCACAGTATCTCACAAAAGTGAGTACATCCCCACATTTTTGTAAATATTGCATTATATCTTTTCATGGGACAACACTAAAGATATGACACTTTGAAACAATTTAAAGTAGTCAGTGTACAGCTAGCTTAATTTGGTTTGCTCTTAAAATATCGCAACACACAGTCATCGATGTCTAAACTGCTGGCAACAAAAGTGAGTACACCCCAAAGTGAAAATCCTCTTCCACTTCTTCATGACGGCATCACGGAGTTGGTGAATTTTAAAAAACCTTGCGTCCCTCCGCCTTCCGTCTGAGGATGCCCCACGGATGCTCAATAGGGTTTAGGTTTGAAGCACAGTAAAACAAAAAGGAAGGTCAGCTCACCCCAAAAGACAATAATCCAGCTGTAATGGTGGAATCAGCTCGCATCCGTCCGGAGTCCAAGACGTAATCAGAATCCTTGTGAAAGCTGTGTGATGCAGCGATAACCACCAAACGAGTATGGCATAAAACTCAATTCCTTTATTGATAAAGCAATTAAAATGCGAGCGTTCCCATAGGCATACTAAATCCTCAAAACATAAGAAACGGCTGACGCGTTTCGGGTGTCTATTCACCCTTAATCATAGCATGCTATGGGAACGCTCGCATTTTAATTACTTTATCAATAAAGGAATTGAGTTTTATGCCATACTTGTTTGGTGGTTATCGCTGCATCACACAGCTTTCACAAGGATTTAGGTTTGAAGACATGCTTGGCCAGTCCAGCACCATTACCCTCAATTTCCTCAGCAGGGAAGTGGTCATCTTGGAGGTGCTTGGGGTCATTACTATGTTGGAATACTGCCCTGCAGCCCAGTTTCTGAAGGAAGGGGATCATGCTCTGCCTCAGTATGTCACAGTACATGTTAGCATTCATGGTTCCCTCAATAAACTGTAGCTCCCCACAAATGATAGTACTCAGACAGCCCCAAACCATGACACTCCCACCACCACGCTTGACTGCAGGCAAGACACATTTGTCTTTGTACTCCTCATATGGTTGCCATCACCCACCCTTGTCACCATCTGAACTAAGTAAGTTTATCTTGGTCTCATCAGAACACAGGACATGGTTCCAGTAATCAATGTCTTTAGTCTGCTTGTCTTCAGCAAACTGTGGGCTTTCTTGTGCTTCATTTTTAGAAGAGGCCTTATTCTGGGATGACGGCCATACAGACCAATTTGATGCAGTGTGAAGCATTTGGTCTGAGCGAGTATAGGCTGACCCCCTACACTTCTTTAACCTCTGCAGCAATGCTGGCA
>JAODAL010070221.1:0-16022 GCA_025379985.1 Phyllomedusa bahiana
TTCCTAAAATTTTCACTCTTATTGTTCACTTGAACATTGTAGCTCTAATGTTTTACTTCTTTCAAACCTTTCGTATTAGAGATACTTTGCATCAAAATAGATACACCCCGTCCCTGTATGTCTTATAGGTAGTGCAGCAGGGGATGTGCGCTTATGGCAGTTTAAATGAATGGAATTCAAAGGTTTTCCAGTGGAAAAAAAATCTATCTATCTATCTATCTATCTATCTATCTATCTATCTATCTATCTATCTATCTATCTATCTATCTATCTATCTATCTATCTATCTATCTATCTATCTATCTGATATAAACTATTTCATGTATATCTATCTCCTATCTCTCTCATATCTATTTATCTATCTATCTATCTATCTATCTATCTATCTCATATCTATCTATCTATCTATCTATCTATCTATCTATCTATCTATCTAACTATCTCTCTATATATCTATCTATCTATCCCATATCTATCTCTATCATATCTATCTATCATATATCATATATTTCCTATCTATATATCTATCTATCTATCTATCTATCTATCTATCTATCTATCTATCTATAAGGAAAAAAGCAGCACCACTAACAGAGAACGGGTGCTAGCGGCAAAACCCATGTCACGGGTCAAGGAATCAAAAACAGGAAAAACCGCTGCACTCACAAGGATATAAAATAAAACAAGTTGTGCTTTATTCCATGTCAGGCATTCCTGACATGGAATAAAGCACAACTTGTTTTATTTTATATCCTTGTGAGTGCAGCGGATTTTCCAGTTTTTTTTCTATCTTTCTATCTATCTATCTATCCCATATCTATCTATCTATCTATCTATCTATCTATCTATCTATCTATCTATCTATCTATCTATCTATCTCATATCTATCTATCTATCCCATATCTATCTATCTATCCCATATCTATCTATCTATCTATCTATCTATCTATCTCATATCTATCTATCTATCTATCTCATATCTATCTCATATATGTCATATCTATCTATCTCATATCTATCTATCTATCTATCTATCTCATATCAAATCTATCTATCTATCCCATATCTTATCTATCTTTTCTATCTAATCTATCTATCTATCTATCTATCTCTCTATCTTCATATCTATCTATCTATCTATCTATATCTATCTATCTATTTGCTATCTATCTATCTATCTATCTATCTATCTCATATCTATCTATTTTCTATCTATCTCATATCTATCTATCTATCTATCTATATTTCTCCTATCTCATATCTATATATCACATATCTATCTATCTATCTAACCTATCTATTATCTATCTATCTATCTATCTATCTCATATCTACTATCTAAACTATCTATCTCATATCTATTATCTATTTGCAAAATCTATCTATCTATCTATCCAATCTATCTATCTATCAAAACTATCTATCTATCAAATCTATCTATCACATATTTATCTATTTGCTATCTATCCATATCTATCTATCTATCTATCTATCTATCTATCTATCTATCTATCTATCTATCTATCTATCTATCTCCTATCTATCCCATATCTATCTATCCCATATCTATCTATCTATCAATCACAACTCTATCTATCTATCTATCTATCTATCTATCTATCTATCTATCCCATATCTATCTCCTATCTATCTCCTATCTTTCTCATATCTATCTATCTATCTGTCTAAAATAGGAAAAAGGCAGCACCTACCAAAATAGATATAGTTGGGTGCAAGCAGTAAAAAAACCCTGTCACGAGTCTGCTTAACTAGAGAAAAGGAAAAACCAATGGCACTCACAATCAATAAAAATTGAAATAAATGTGCTTTATTTCCTGTCCAAGGCAACGTTTCGGCTCACACAGAGCCCTTTTCAAGCAATGAATGAGTGGCAGCCTTATTGTTATACAGGAAAAGTGCTCATAAATATGCAAACACGTAATATAAAATAATTCATGTATTTAAAAAAAAATCTAAATACATGATCAAATATACATAGTGACAATCAAGTGTATACACACAACAACCGATACATAAAAAATGACAAAAGTGCAAAATTGTGTAATTCATAAATAGTGCATAATATCTCTCTTTATATGTGAACAATCGTGTATAATTACTGATATGCAGAGTAATAAAGAGGTTAGATGAGCTCCTCCTTACACTATGAATAAAGATTACCTCTCAGAACAGTCAGCACGTGTCTCAGCGTCTGCCGAGTTCACCACGCATGTCACATGGCCAAATATCGAGAAAGCTCGCAGCTAAACCTGCCACGGCTCGCGCATGCGCATAGCTCAGCTTTTAGACGAAGCTCGTAGTATAACTGAGCTATGTGCATGCGTGAGCCACAGGAACCTGATTTTTTTCTTTAACTCTATTCATAGCATAACTCCAGCCCCAAGTCAGGGTTAAGGTTGTTAAAGAGGGGTCAGGTAAACCAAATTCTTCCACAGCTTCGCTCAAACCAGTGTCAAACCCATACAAGCGACGCTGCCCTCAAAGGATAAGGAAACAGCCCCCCCACACAGTAAAAAAAAAATAAATTATTTACCCCCGGGCAGGTCCATACACGTTGCCCCTTTTTCCCGGTTTGGAGACTCCATCGAGTTCAAAACCCTTCACGACACCCCAATTATCCCGGAGAGAACACTATCAAACCCATTGTGACTTTGGGTTTTTCCATTGATTGTTGTGGTTTTTTTCTGATCTGAAAAAATAATTTACAAATCACCCAACTATAGGGGCGAAAGCAAAAGAAAACAATCAACAAGAGGATCCCCCGGCGATCGATCCCCCCACATCATCACAATTAATACGGAACCACTCATAAAGCAATGAGGAAATCATAGAGCATAGTCCCCCTCCGTTTACAAAAACAAGCTGCGGAGCACCCGCAGGTTTTAAAAGGGTTTCTTTTTATACAGGCCGGTAAAAGGATGATAGGGGTACCTGGCTCCATCAAAAAAAAAATAAATAAAGTGAAAGTGCAAACACCTTACACACACATACTGACCGACATAACATACTGACCTGACACACACATACTACCTGACACACCATACTGACCTAATACACATACGACCTACACACACATACTGACCGACTACACATACTGACCTACATACACAAACTGACCTACACACACATCTGACCTGACACACACATACGACCTGACACAACATATGACCTACAAAAACAAACTGACCTGACAACACATATGACCTGCAACACATCGACCTGACACACACAACTGACCTGACATACCTACTGACCTGACATACCATACGCCCTTTTTCTGGCTGTTTTTCTGAGGTCAAAAATACACATGTAACCAAAATAAAAGTCTGGGTCAGGCCCCACCTTTTTCCCTGGTTTTTTTTCTTCTCAGGTCATACATACAGGGAGTGAAAGCCAATACCCCAAAATCTGGCTCAGGCACACCTTTACCCGGCTGGCTTTTCTTCTGCAGGGCCAAAAATACAGGGGAGTGAAAGCCCAAACCACAAGTCGGCTCAGGCACCCCTTTTACCCTGGTCTGGCGTTCTTCTGCAGGCATACAACAGGCATTAGAGCCAATACCACAATTGGGTCAAAGGCACCACCTTTTCCCCCTGGTTCCGGGTTTCTTTTGAGTCAACCCCACAGGCAGGGGAGAGCCCAAAACCACAATCTGGGTCAAGCACCACCTTTACCCGGTCTGTTCTTCTGCAGGGCATACATTTAGGCATGTAGAGCCAATACCAAAGTCCTGGCTCAAGCACCACCTTTACCCCTGGTCTGTTTTTCTGCAGGTCATACAACAGGGCATGTAAGCCCAAAACCCACAAGTCTGGGTCCGGACCACCTTTACCCTGGTCTGTTCTTTTTCAGCAACATACAGGCAGTCAAGCCAATACCACAATCGGCTCACACCACCTTTACCCTGGTCCCCGTTTTTTTCTCAGGTCATACAACAGGGCATGTAGACCCAAAACCACAAGGGGTGATCAGGCACCACCTTTACCCTTTTTGTTCTTCTACACTCATACAACAGAGCAGTGTAGAGCCAATACCAAAAGTCTGGCTCCGGCACCCCCATTACCCTGGTCTTTCTTCTGTAGGGCAAACATACAGGGGAGGAGAACAAACCACAATCTGGCTCAGGCACCACCTTTTTTCCCGGCTGTTCTTCTGCAGGGCAAACAACAGGGCAGTGTAGAACAACACCCCAAGTCTGGCTTTGGGACCACCTTTAACCCTGGGCTGTTCTTCTCAGGTCATACATACAAGGGGTGTAGGCCAATACCCCCAACTGGGTTAGACACCACCCTTTTCCCCTGGTCTGGCTGTTCTTCTACAGCATACATACAGGACATTTTAAAAGCCAAAACCACAAGTCGGCTTTTGGACCCCCTTTACCCTGGCTGTTCTTCTGCAATCAAACATACAGGGGAGTTTAGAGCATACCAAAAACTGGCTCCGGGGACACCTTTACCCTGGGCTGTCTTTTTGCAGGTCAACAACAGGGCAGTGCAAGCCAAAACCCCAAGTCTGGCTCAGGGGCCACCTTTACCCTGTCTGTTTTTCTGCAGTCTACATAAAAGGGCAGTGTAAGCCAAAACACAAGGCGACCAGGCACCACCCTTTAAAACCCGGCTGTTCTTCTACACGCTACATACAAGCAGTGTAAGCCAATACCAAAAGTCCCGGCTCCGGCACCACCATTACCCCGGGCTTTTTTTCGTGGTCAAACTACAGGCATTGAGACAATTACCACAAGTCTGGCTCAGGCACCACCTTTTCCCCGTCGTTCTTCTGCAGGTCAAACATCGGGCCCGTTAAGACAAAACCACAATCTGGCTTAGGCACCCCTTTTTCCCGGTCCGTTTCTTCTGCAGGGCCCTACATACAAGCAGTGTAACCATACCCAAACCCCGGCTTTGACACCCCTTTTCCCTGGTCTGGCTTTCTTTTTCCAGGGCATACATACAGGACATGTAAGCCAAAAAACCCCAATCTGGCTTTGGCACCACCTTTTCCCGGGCTGTTTTTCTGCAGATCATACATACGGCATGTAGAGCCAAAACCACAAGTGGAAAGCACCCCTTTACCCCGGTCTGTTCTTTTTTCAGGAACATACAGGGGATGTAAAGACAATACCACAAGTCTGGCTCAGGCACCACCTTTTACCTGACTTTTTTTCGCAGGTCATACTACAGGGCAGTGTAGAGACAAAACCACCAAGCTGGCTCACGCACCACCATTACCCGGTCTGTTCTTCTACAGGTCATACAAAAGGTAGTGTAAAGCCAATACCACAATCTGGGTCCGGCACCCCTTTACCCCCGGTCTGTTTTTTCTGCAGGTCATACATACAGGGGAGTGTAAGCCAATACCACAAGCGGCCAAGCACCACTTTTACCCTGGTCTGTTTTTTCCAGTCAAAAATACAGGGGAGTGTAGAGACAATACCACAATCGGGTCAGGCCCCCCCCCTTTACCTGGGCTGTTCTTCTGCAGGGCATAGAAACGGCAGTGTAGAGCCAAACCACAACGGGGCCCCGGGACCACCTTTACCCTGGTCTGTTCTTCGCAGGCATGCATCAGGGGAGGTGACCAACCACAAGTCTGGGTCAAGCACCACCTTTACCCTGGGCTGTTCTTTTTGCAGGTCATACATCAGGGCGTGTGAGCCAAAACCAATCGGCCCGGCACCAAACCCTTTTCCCTGGTCTGTTTCTTCTGCAGGGCAACATACAGGGCAGTGCAAGCCAAAACCACAAGTCTGGCTCAGGCACCACCTTTTCCCTGGCTTTCTTCTGCAGGTCATACATACAGGGGAGTAGAGCCAAAACCACAAGGCTGACCAGGCACCACCTTTTTCCCTGGTCTGTTCTTTTTACACGCAAAATACAAAAATTAGAGCCAAAACCAAAAATCGGCTCCGGGACACCATTACCCGGCTGGCTTTTTTTCTGTAGTTCAAGCAGCAGGGATGTAGAGACAATACCAAAGTCTGGCTCAGGCACCACCTTTACCCTGGGCTTTTCTTTTGCAGTCAAACATACAGGGCATGTAAAGGGCAACACCACAAGTCTGGCTTACACCACCTTTACCCGGGCTTTCTTTTGCAGGTCTACATACAGGGCATGTGAGCCAATACCCCAAAGTCTGGCTTAACCCCACCTTTTCCCTGGGCTGGCGTTCCTACACGTCAACATACAGGACAGGTAACCAAAAAACCCCAAGTCGGCTTAGCACCACCCTTTACCCTGGCTGTTTTTCTCAATCATACATCAGGGGATGTAGAGCCAATCCCCCAAGTCGGCTCAAGCACCACCTTTACCCTGTCTTTTCTTCTGCAGGGCAACATACAGGGGATGTAAAGACAATACCAAAGTCTGGCTCACGCACCACCTTTACCCTGGGCTTTCTTCTACAGGCATACATAAAGGGTAGTGTAAAGCCAATACACAAGTCTTTGGGTCCGGGACCCCTTTTTCCCTGGTCTGTTCTTCTCAGGCATACATACAGGGCAGTGTAGAGCCAATACCACAAGTCTGGCTCCCGGGACCCCCTTTTCCCTGGGCTGTTCTTCGCAGGTCATGCATACAGGGCATGCAAGCCAATACCACAATTGGCTCAGGGACCACCTTTTTTCCCCGGTCTGTTTTTCTCAGGGCAAAATTTCGAAAAGTGTAGACCAAAAACCAAAAATTGGCTCAGGGACCACCTTTACCCTGGTCTGGTGTTTTCGCAGGTTGTACATACAGAGCATGTAGAGCCAATACCAAATCTGGCTCATGCACCCCCTTTCCCTGGTCTGGCTGTTTCTTCTGGGGAGGTCAAACATACGGGGGAGTTAGAACAACACCACAATCGGCTTAGGGGACCACCTTTACCCTGGCGTTTTTTTCGCAGGTCTACATACAGGGGAGTGTAGAGCCAATACCACAATCGGCTTAGACACCACCTTTTCCCTGGGCTGGCTGTTCTTTTTTACAGGTCATACATACAGGACAGTGAAAAAGCCAAACCACAATCTGGGTCAGGGACCCCCCTTTTCCGTGGCTTTGGGTTTGGGCTTCGAGGGTTGTACATACAGGGCAGTGTGGAGCCAATCCACAAGCTGGGTCGGCACCACCTTTACCC
This sequence comes from Phyllomedusa bahiana, assembly GCA_025379985.1. Classification (NCBI taxonomy): domain Eukaryota; kingdom Metazoa; phylum Chordata; class Amphibia; order Anura; family Hylidae; genus Phyllomedusa; species Phyllomedusa bahiana. Next base: position 7,135 of record JAODAL010070221.1, read on the forward strand.
GGTCTGTTTTTCCAGGTCATACAACAGGGCAGTGTAAGGCCAATACCACAATCTGGCTCAAGGCACCCCCTTTAAACCCCGGTCTGTTTTCTCACTCATACATACAGGCAGGGGAGACAAAACCACACTCTGGGTCAGGCACCATCTTTTTTCTTATCTATCTATCATCTATCATCTATCTTTTTACTATCTGTCACTTTCTATCCCCTCATTTTTGCAAACTTTGGGGTTGTCCAAAAAATTGTTAGAGTTTGCATAGCAATCCGTTTCTGGGATGCATCTCAAACAGTTAAAGACTACTGATTGCCTTGTCTTCAAACCAGTCCTCAGTCTTATATACAAGTGGACACTGCTATAACAATGAAGCACCTGGGCATGTTGACCCGACCTATTAGTGAATGCTCTTGTGCTCTGGAGATTTCTGCAGAGCCCAGTAGTTTGTTACCATTTCTCTGCTTATATTTTGAGATCCAGGGCGCCTGTTGCTGAAGGATCTACTGACCTGGTCCATGAGAGGTCCATGATGACTTTTGTTGCTTCCATACACAATTCTTACTCCTATAAGAAATAATGTAACAACTTGGGATGTTCAAATCTTCCAGGCCGTCACATGGGATTAAACTGACCCATGGGCCTAGAGGCCTCCATCCTTTATTAGAGTCAATTTAAAAACCACTAATTAGTTTTGGGGCTTCGTTAGGGCCCGGGTTTGTGATGATTTGTTGGGGTTCATGAGGAATTTTGGGAAATAAATTTTTCGAGGCAAAACCCCCGGGCCTTGTTTTCCTACAGATGTTTGATCCACGTTATCGTTTTAAAATTCTGTTTTAACAACTCCCAACGATTTGTCACATTTTTGTGTAAATCTTCCCCAAAAGACGTTTGGTCTGAGGGGTTTTTTTTTGATTTTTACAAGGGCCGGGAATCCCAGCAAGGACTTTGGGGGCATCTTCTGCCTTCAAAAAGTCAAAATTTTATCTGCCAAAAAAACTTAAAAGGGACCCCGGTTTGGTAAATTTGGAAGCCCCCGGGCAAAACAACATCCTTCATAAAAGAAAAATTTTAATTTGGCCCCCTTTTTTAAAATTAACCCCCCCCTTTTTTGGGCCAAACTTAACTGCCCGAACCCCGGAATTTTCCGGGGTTTGGGCATTTTCCCAAAAGGGGAGTAAGCCTCAAAGGGAACCAGGGGCAACCAATAAAAAGGCTTATAAAAATTTTCCCCCTATGTAAGAAAACTAAAAAATTTCCCCAAAAGGGGGTTTTTAAAACGGGGAAACCCACTTTGTTTGAAAAACCCCTTTTAAGGTTTTTTGTCCAAAATTTGGGGGCTCGGGGAACCCAAATTTTAAAAACCCGAAAAAGGCAAAAAAGATTTTGCCTTGGGCCCTTTAAAACCCCCCCGGGAGGAAAAACAGCGCACAAAACCCAAATTTAACCCCCAAAAGGTACTTGTTACCTGAAAAAGGGTTGGATTTTACAAAAAATGGGGGGGGCATTCTGCAAGAAATTGCACCACAACCCGTGGGATTCTCCCACTTTTAAAGGGACTGGAGGAGGGGGGCAAAACTTTTGCACATTACTGCGGGGAACAGCCAGACCAAGGTACAAGGTTTACCTGAGCCTAAAAGGTGTCGAGTGGAATTTTTTTACCCTTTTGTGAAAAAACCCCCTAATGTCTAATTAGACCTCATCGGGTAATCAAGAGAAATCTACACTGTTTTTTTTGCCGGCTTTTCCACAGGGTTTTAGGGTTGGCAAAATTTTTTTATTAAATTTTGCCGGGTGGGGTTTTGTTTAAATGCTTTAGTTACAAAAAATTTCTAGAACAATTAAATTAATACAAATTTTAAAAAATGTTTGGGAATCCCCTTTCCCGTGTAAAATCAAATAATCTGTAGCGGGCCCGGAGACCCCAAGTCTCGGGAACCGACCCGGCCCCGGGGGGGCCCCCCATTGGGGAATTTTCCCGGGCTCCCTAACGGTTTTTTCAATTTTCTTTTCCCCCGGGGGGCCCCCAAAAAGAAAAAAAGGGAATTAAATTTAAATTTTACCCTTTGTTTTGGGGGGCCCCCCCCCGCGTTTTGGGAATAAACCCCCGGAGGGGAAAATTAAAAATTTTTTTATTTTGGGCCAAAAAGGGGGCAAAGTTTTGAAGGAAAATTTTTTCCTTAAGAATCGGATGGCGGGGAATTTCCCAAAACCCAAATTAAACCACCGAAATTTTTCCCCTGACCCCAAAAATAATTTCAAACTTAACCTTAATTTTAAGGGGAAATGATTGGCCCCTTCCTAATTGCCCCCGGGAAAATTAAATTTTTCGGAGCCGCCCGTTCCTTTTTTTCCCCCCCCTTTTTGTTTTCCAAAAAGGTTTAAATTTAACCACAGGCACCCTTTTTTGGGGTTTTTCCGGGGCAAAAAAAATTTAGGTTTTTTCCGGCTTTTAAAATTTTACTGAAAGGTTACTTTGGAAACAAAATTAAAAAAAATTTTCGGATTAAAAAATTTTACCAAAACCCTTTTGGGCCAAAATGCAAAAATTTGTTTGTAAAGGGCCCCCTAAAAGTCCCCAAAAGGAAACCGCCCAAAAAACATATAAACCCAAGGAGATGAAACGGGGGGCCCCACACAAGTTAAATTTTTTGGGCCCAACAGTGGAAATTTGTTTTTGTCCCCCACCCAGCGGAGCTGATTCTTGGGCCCCCCAAATTTGAATGATTCAAAAAGGCCCACCAGGGGAAACTTAAATTCTTGGGGCCCCAGGGGAATGATTTTTGGGGGCCACCATTTGGAGATGATTTTTTGGGGCCCCCCAATTGGAGATAAATTTTTGGGGGCCACCATGGAGTCAATTCTTGACCCACCATTTTAAAAATTTTTTTTTTGGGGCCAACCATGGAGTAGATTCGGGCCCCCAAACCTTGAAATTGATTTTTGGGGGGTCCACCATAGATTTTGAATTTCTGGAGTCCACCTTTTGGAGTTGATTCTTGGGGCCCACCAGGGGGGTTTTTGTTTAAATTGGACCCCACCATTTGGGGTTTAAATTAAATTGGGGGGGGTCACCATTGGGAGTTTGATTTTTGGGGCCCCCCAAAGGGGAAAATTTGAGTTTTGGGGTTTGCAAGGGGAAACGACCCTTTGGGTTTCAGTGGTTTTTTTTCCCTTGGGGCCACCAGTGAAAGAAAAACCCTTGAATGCACCAATGAAGTAATATTTTGGGCCCTGACTATTGCCTTTTGATTCTTGGACCCAGTATACAGCTACTGAAACCCACCTTTTGGGTTTTCTCCCTCTCGGGGGTCGGGTTTCCTACTACATTTGGGGGACCCATCTTTTTTCCCTTTTTCCCCTGTGCTTTCCCCCCATTATAGGGGGCCAAAATACGGCTTCCCTCACACTTCAGTTTACATCTGTGCCACAAAGGAAGTGTCGGGTGCAATATTTATGGACCCCCAGTGGCGCTCAACGAACCCATGCCCATTTCTGTTTTTCGAATTTCCCAAAACGGGAATAGAACCATGGAAATCAAACACAAAAGGTGACCCTTCCCCTGGGGCAGTTTAAAGTCTGGGGCTTTTTTCCCATTTCTGTGTTTCTTTTTTTCAGTTCAAAATGTATGAAATGGGCCCCTCTACCCAAAAAAAGAAGTAATGCAAGCGGAGGGGGCATTTTTCGGGTTTTTTGGAACCTATCGGTTTGTACGTTTTTAAGTGCCCCATTTTCATCTATAGCCCTGATACTCCACCCCAAAAATAAAATTAGGGAGAATGGGAAACCCGAATGACAAAGAAATCCCCCCCTCTCCCAAAGGGTCCTCACCCAGGAGCCCTTCCAGCACAATGCACTGAATAAAAAATCTCTTCCCGGTAAAAGATCCCTTCATTACTGGAGGGGGTTTTTTCTTATAAGAAATAACATTGAAAAATTCCCTTCGTTTTAGGCGCCTTTAAAGCGGGGTTAAAAAACCTTTTCACCGCAGGGAGGGGCGCGGGTTTGTCTTGTTTTGGGAGCCTCGCATGAAACAAGCAGACCCACATAGATTAAGATAATCAATCGGGGGATTCATTTCAAAATTTTCCTTTTTGCTTCTTTTAAAGCTGCCGAAAATTGTTTTTCTTAAAAAAGGGCCCTCCATTTGCCCCGCCCCTTTCCCTTTAGTAACTCTCCCAGATGTTTTTTTCCACTCCCCCCTTCAATTTTTTGCTTTTTTCCAAATTTTCCACCCCCGGGGCCTTAATCCCCGTTTTTAAAAATTTGGAAACCAAACAATGCCTCAAAACTTTTGGGGTTCTTTCCCTTTTGACGGGATAAATATTTAAGAGCACCAAGCTTTAAAAAAAAATGATAATTTTTATGAGAGTTTTGGGGAATACTTTGGGCATTTTGCCCATCTCATCATAAACCACATCCCATAAACCCAAACCCCATAAATCACCATACCCTTTCATCATCATTTTGTATCATTGATCATCATAACCATCATCCAAATCCCACCCATCATAAACCCAACACCCATCACTACATCTTTTATTCTCATCAACATCAATCCATCCCATCATCACTATCAGCATCACTATCATCATCACTGTATCTGATCATCTCATCTGAATCAGGATCATCATCATCATTCTCTTTCCTCATCATTTTTAAATTCGGTATCGTAAATCATCATTAAAATCATCATTCTCATCCTCACCATCATCCTCACCATCATCATTTTCCCATTGTCACCGTCCTCCTAAATCATCACTGTTTTCTTATTCATCTTTTACCATCACCATCAGCACTTTTTTATCATCATCATCATCATCATCATCCCCCAGAAACAACATCATCACTATAAACCTCATAAACATCACCACCCTCATAAATCATTGTCCCCCGGGGCCTCCCCTCTCACAATAAATTCTTATTCATCATTACCATCATCAACTTCATAAACCTACACATCATCACCGCCTCACCCATCCCCCCTCCCCTCATAACATTTTAAAACCGCCCTCACATCAAAAATTACTTGAATCTTAATTCCATCATCAACACGGGGGTTATACTAAAGTGTGAAAGAGGGAGGGGCCCAAACCCCTTTCTGCCAATAAGAAGCCCACCAAAATTGTAAAGGGTTTCAAAACAGTATTTGGGGCCCTTTTTTCTTTTTGGTGATTTTAAAGAGCCAAAAGCTTAAATTTAAACGCCTTTTATAAAACACAATAAACCACCATCATTATCACTTTTAATCAACATCATCACCCCCAAACATTATCATCACCCATCATTATCAATTTTATCATCACACTGATAAACACTGATATAAAATTTTGTCCCCACGGCCCCACAGATGAAAGGAGTAACAGATTAACTGGTGTTTAACTTTTTAAAAGGGAGCCCTTCGGGCCCTTTCGTACTAGAAATAAAATTTTGGCTCACTCTCCCCAAAAAAACCCAGGGGGTCCCATACTGGTTTTCCCCCACACTCAAAACTTTTTAAACCCCCATTTTTTGTCTTTTCTCTGCTGCAGCAATCTCCCTTTTGGCATTTTGTCAAAACCCTCCTTTTGTCTCCCATCTCACACGGGGACTTTAAACCACCCTTTTTAATTTTGAAAAAGGAAACCCACCTAGGGAACCCTGCTACAGGGTTTCCAATTACCCCTAATTACTTTTTCACGGCCGGGTTTTGGCTTTAGTCCCCCGGGGGCAAAAGTCCCCCATATATGTTTGCCAAACTGCACAGTTTCCCACTACACTGTATCATAAATGGGGCAATTTTTTTTTTAGGAGACAAAATCAGGTGTGTGGAACGTTTACACCCTTTGACACTCCCCCGAAAATTTTAAATATACTCTAAAGGGGCCCCATGGGAAGGGGCCAAGGGCTCTGTGTCGCTGGGCCCATTGGATTTCCCACACACTTACTTTAAAATGGGAAGCTTTCCCCCAAAAGAGGAACATTTCCCTTTTTTAAACTACACCTAAAGAGTAAGGGGCCCCCCACTTAGTCAAACCACACTCTTTCCCCTGTAAATGGAATGGGGGACAAATATCCCCCCCAAAAAAGGTTTTTTGCTGATTTTTTTGCGGGTGGCTTTTTAACTCCCGTTTAAACCCCTGAAAAGGGACATACTGGGAAAGGAAGGCTTTCTGGGTTTTTAGAATTTCCCATTCTTTGTTCCTAAGGGCAACCCGTTGGGGGGGGTTGGGGGTCACCAGGGAATTGATTCTTGGGGGGGCCCCAACCCCGGTGGAGTTGAATTCCTTGGGGGCCACCAGGGGAAGTGATTCCCTTGGGGGCCCCCCAGTGGAGTTTTATTCTTGGAACCACCCTGGAGATGATTCTTTTGGGGCCACCCTTTGGGGTTAAAACTTTGGGGCCCCCAGTGGGGGTTGATTTTTGGGGGGCACCATTGGAATTATTTTTTGGGGGCCCCAGGGAGAGAATTTTCCCCGGGGCCCACCATGGAGTTTTATTCTTTTGGTCCCAACCCCGTGAAATTGGAAATTTTTAGTGTCCCCACTAGGAAGTTATTACTGGGGGCCCCCCAGGGGAGGGTTTTTTGGGAGCCTACCAGTGGGGAAATTAAATTTTTAGGGGCCCCCCAGTGAAGTTTTTAATTTTAGGGGCCCCCAGTGAATGTTTGGGGGCCCCCCCATGTAATTTTTCCCCGGGGGCCCCCCCAGTGAAAATACTTTTGGGCCCCCCCCTACAACTACTGCCGACTCTTGCTTTTCGCCCCTCTTCCTCTTCTTTTCACTTGAAAAAATAGCTCCAGCACCCGTCAAGGGCCCCCTGGGCCCACCATGCTTAGGGGGCCCTTGGGGGGTTTCCCCCTTTTAAATAAGAAGCTTGTTTTAAAAACCCCTGGCTATCTGATTTTTTGGGGGGGGCTTCATCCAACTCACCGGGAAGAAGCTTTGACTGTCAGATCCTGAGCAAAAGGAAACCGGGAAAACTGGGGAACCAGCTCTGGGGGTCACTGGATTTTTACAACATCGGGTGGAAAAAGATGGAGAGAATTTTTTTGGGAGCTGACAGAAGACAGCATTCGCAGACTTAAATTTTTTTTATTACGGGGAAAACTTTTGTGAGTGGAAAAGGGGGGACGGGGGAGCATTAGGGCCTTTTGCCCGGGTTCTTGGGTTTGGGGAAAAAAAGCTTTTTAAAAAAATACCTTTCAAAGGGAAGTTTTTGATGCTTTTTTTGCGGCGACGCTGAAAATGCAAGGCCCACCCCCCGCCCTCATCTCCAAAAAATTAAAAATTTTTGGGCCCCGGTATTTCTCTTCTGTCGGGAAATTTTTTAATTTTTTGTCCAATTGAGTAAGCCCTTTTAACTTTTTTTGGGTTTCCCGCGGTTTCCACTGTGCGCAATTTATCCTCACTTACACAGGTTTTTGCATCGCAGACACCCTTTTTTAAAAAGCAATTCAGGCAATAAAAGGAAAAAAATTTCAACCAGGGATAATAGTACACATCCTAAGTCCCATAAACTTTTCAGTCAATTTATTATCATTTTCCCAAAAAATGAGGAAAATAAGGGGGTGTTTTAAAACCCCTGGGGAACAGCATACCATAAACCCGGGCACTGGACTGATCCCGGGGCCCGGGAAAAAAGCAGGAATTTCAGCAGAGTTATAAGGGAAAAACAAAAAGCCACCCCCTAGGGGGGGCTCACTGCAAACAGAAAAAGTTTCCCCCGTATAAAGCCATATGCATTTGCTCCCCCTAGAGGTGGCTGCGACAAAAATACATTAAATAAAAAATGAAGGCTCCTGCCATTTCATCCTCTCCTGCCTTTTTTAGGGTCAGCAAAGGGTTTTTTTGTGTCATGGGCTGTTTTTTTGTTTTCTTTTGATGTGTTTCATGAAAAACTGCCCTGGATCCTTGGGTTTCCACCTTTAAGCCCGGTTAGCTTTCTTTTAGTCTTTCAAGCTCATGTTAAACTGGGAGTCTTTCAGAGTATACACAAATCTTTGTCCCACCCTTATTTTGCAATTATTCGTCTTGAAATGTTTTGTCTAGTTCAGTTGGGGTCAATTCAATTTTATTTCTGTTTCTTTGGCCCGGGTTTTGTAGGGTTTTTTTTGTTTTCCTGGGGATTTCCCAAATTTCTGTTTTTCTAGTTCCGCTATGCTCTGCCCCCGGGGTCCTTTGGGGCCTTTGGGGCCCCTGTTTTTTTGGGGAATTTGTAGCTTAGGGAAAAACTTTAGGGTCACTTCAAACCCAAAATGTTTTGGGGTAAGGAACAGTAGCGAGAGGGTTTAGGAGAAGATTTAAGGGGCAGTTTTTGGGGAGTTTTTTACCATGTTTCAAAAATTCAACCTGCATTTGGGAAATTTTTAAACCCAAACCCTCACTGTCATCAACCGCCCACTGTCCGTTTGCTGAATCATTTCCCTGCTGAGTCCCTTCTTCTCCTTATTAAACCCCACTTTCTAAAGTTATTTTTTGTGACGGCGGGGGAACCTCCCTTTTTTTTCTTGGGTTTTTGTTTTGGAAACCCAAACCCGCCTAATTTCAATTTTTAAAAAGTCGTGGGAAAAAGGGCTCCCCCGTATACTGAAATATTTTTTGGGAAATAGTCAAAGGGAAAATTTTTGACCCAAAGGGAGAAAACAAATTTTTCAGGGTTTCCCCCTGGGGGGAGGTTAGTTTGGGTTTTTGCAATATGATTTCTATTTTGGTTTTTTTTGGGTGAATGATTAAAATTTCCTTTCTTAAACAACCCTCTGTCCTCCCACGGACCTTTTAAACATAACAATGCCCCTGTGATTTTTATTCAAAAGATTAGAAACTTTATTAAGGACGGACAAAAATTTTTTTAAAAGGGTAAAAAGGCGGGATCATACGAGAAGGTAGGCATATTACAATCCAATCCCAAAAATAAAT
>JAODAL010070222.1:0-16021 GCA_025379985.1 Phyllomedusa bahiana
AACCACCATTTTAGTTGAACTGGACATTGACTATGCCTGTCCTGGGCACAAGCATGACCCCCAAACCTGCATGACCCCCAGATTAAAAAGTGCCGAAAAAGGATCTTTGAAAAACCATTTTAGTTGACTGGACATTGACTATACCTGTTCTGTACCACAGTATGACCATTAAACCTGTCTGACCCACAGATTAAAAAGTGCTGGGAAAAGGAGTCTTTGAACCACCATTTTAGTTGAACTGGACATTGACTATGCCTTTCCTGGGCCACAGTATGAGCCCCAAACCTGCATGACCCCCAGATTCAAAAGTGCTGGAAAAAGGAGTCTTTGAACCACCATTTTAGTTGAACTGGACATTGACTTTATCTGTCCTGTACCACAGCACAGGGGCGTTGCTAGGGTCCTAAAACATCCGGGGCTCGATCCCTTTGTGTTTTTCTGGGTAGGGCTGGGTTCACACGACATTTTTCACGCCACATTGTGAATTGGGATGTTTTTTTAAGAGAAAAACCTTGTGTTCCTGTCACTAATTTTCTGCACATTCCACACAGATCCCGTACATCTCCTCAGCAGTCACTGTACAGTAAAAATCACCAATGACAAATTTACTTTTCGAAACTTCTCACCTTCATATGTAATACCCCTAAACAGTCCCCAAAACATACAACTACACATGGAGCAAATATACCGGACGAGTGATTTGTTATAAAACCCTCCTACAAAACCAAGACCCCAAACTATTACTACTTAAGCTCAAATAATCCTGCCAGACCCCTGACCAAACGCGACCCCCACATGTGACCATCACTGTACACGGGCTCTGTTACATATACCACCACCATACAGTGACCAGATAGTGGGAGACACCAGTGTACACAGATGCTAAGGACTGTATTATTCCCCCAAATACAGTGACCAGATAGTGGTAGATACTAGTTGTATGTAGACTCTGTAGACATATAAGTGATTACACTGCAGTTACATTTAGTAACTCACCGGAGACGTCTTTTCTGATCAGCGTCGTTCACTTTCCCTTTTCTTCTCCATCCGGTTCACAAACCCTTTATGCTGATTGCTCCCGGCAATACTTGTCCTGAGGGTTTGGACACAAAATCTTAGAATTTCCCCACATTTCCAGCAACTCCTTAATTTAGGTATAGCAGTCCCCTCAGTTAGGTAATAGGGGCACTGAAGCAGTATATGGGGCCACAGGCAAGGTATATGGGGCCATAGACAGGTATATGGGGCCACAGGCAGTATATAGGGGGGCACAGGCAGTATATAGGGGGCACAGGCAGTATATAGGGGCACAGGCAGGTATATAGGGGCACAGGCAGTATTATAGGGGCACAGGCAGGGATATGGGGGCCAAAGGCAGTATATAGGGGCACTGAGGCAGTATATGGGGGCCCCAGGCAGAATATGGGGCACTGAGGGAGTAATAGGGGCCACAAGAAGGTATATAGGGGCACTGAGGCAGTTTATGGGGGCACTGAGGCAGTATATAGGGGCCACAAGTTGGTTTATATGGGCCACAAGAAGGTTTTATAAGGGGCACTGAGGCAGTATATAGGGGCACTGAGGCAGTATAGGGGCACTGAGGCCCGTGTATGGGGGCCACAGGCAGTAATTGGGGGCACAGGCAGTATATGGGGGCAACAGGCAGGTATATAGGGGCACATGCCGGCGTTTGGGGGGCACATGCAGGGCTATAGGGCCACAGGCAGGGATTTGGGGGCGACCGGCTGGCATTTTAGGGGCCACATGCTGGGATTATAGGGGCCAAATGGAGGCATTATAGGGGCACAGACAGGGATATGGGGGCCACGGGCAGTATATGGGGGCCAAGGAGGCATTATAGGGGAAAAGGCACCCTTATGGGGGCACAGGCGGGATATGGGGCCACAGGCGGGCATTTAGGGGCAAGGCCCATTATAGGGCAAAGGCAGGGAGATGGGGGCCACAGCAGGGATAGGGGGGCCACAACAGTGGTATGGGGGGCCCAGGCAGGCATTATGGGGCCACAGGCGGGGATATGGGGGCCACGGGCGGGGATATGGGGCCACAGGCAAGGATAAGGGCCAAGGCAGGCATTAAGGGGCACTGGGCGGGTAAACTTTAAAAAAAACAACATAATATCCCTTAACCCCCCCGGCAGGCCCTCTGTCCTCTTCACCCGCGCCCCCGGCGCCCCTGGGGCCAGCCTATGACCCCTTGTGCCCTAAGACGGGCAGCGTTGCGATGACACACATCATCGCGACCTGCCGGGAGGGGGCACGGGCCGCGGGGCCTCCGCTGTGAGGCCCCCGGCGGCCCCGCAGGTGGGCCCCAAGCCGGCCCGACATGCTGCGGAGCGGGGCCCGTCTCTCTCCGCAAAGCCCGCAGCTGCATGGGGCCCCCACGGCCACATGCAGAAAGGGCCAGTCGGTGCTCCAGGAGGGCAGAGGCCTGGACCCCGGGGAACCAGGGCACGGGGGGTTTTTATTCGGGCCCGAGCCTTCAGTGATTAGGGCAGACCCCCTGGAATCAAATGATGCGACCCCCATGTGAATCCACCCCCAAAAATTTTTTAAACCTCAAATTGTCCCTTTGTGTCCAGCCCGGGGCCCCTTTTTTGACACTACTTAACCTCACTAAATCACCTTTTCAAAATCGGATTTTTTAGAAAAATTTGAAGCTCTCCAAATTCCCCCTAACGTGAGACCTTCTGCCATCAGCATTGTTAACACGGAGGCCAGTGCCAGGAGATTTACAGGGGTCGGTGAGACCCCAGGCTAGCATTGCATCTTTTAACACGGAGGTCCACTGCCGGGGCCAGATTACAGTGGGGTGCGTAAGAGGCCACAGCTCTGTCATCTATTAACATGCACGTTCAGTTGCGGGCCGGAGTTAAAGTGTGTGGGGTGAGGCCCCAGGTGGGCCCGTCATCTATTAACACGGTAAAAATCCCCTTTTAGAGCAGCAACGAAAACATCGTGCGAAGCGGTGCGGAAGGGGGAAGTGTGAGGAAAGCCCTACCCTCCTCAGTAAAACAGTAAAGACCTGGTAGCGCTTCCCCCTTCCGTATGAGTGGGGGACCAATTGAGCTTCATTTGGAAAATACGGGTGGTTAACGTCCTTTTTAACCAGTCCCCTTTTTCTTCCCATTCTTTTTCCATTTTACTAAACGTGTGGAGGAAATTTTTTATGTTCTTTGTTTCTGTCCGTGCCCATACCCCAGTCCTCGAAATAACCTACATCTGGTCAACCCTTCCTGACCTCCCTTTATAATTCCGAAAATTTTTTTCCCACTATTTTGTACATGAATTTTTTTAGTATTTAATTCTAGAAAACCTTTTTAAAATAGGATGGAACCCCACCATTTCTTTTTTTCCCCTTTTTTTTATTTGATTAAATGGGTTGTTCATACGGGGATTGCTAGCTATGTTAAAGATCTTGAAAAAAACAAGTCATTTGCAAAAGTGTCCATAAATGTATCCTTTTCCTGTTTTTGACAGCACCATCACCCCTTGACCACTCTTGAAAATTGTGAAGAACAAATGTCTGTTAAAACCACATTTTTTTTTACAATAGGACCTGTATCTAGTGCATTTCACAAAAAAAACCCCCCAACAATTCAAACATGCCCCCTGACCCTTTTGAAAATTTGAAGAAAAAATGTCTGTTAAAAACAACATTTTTTTTATAATAGGACCTGTATATAGTTTGATGCACAGCAAAATCCCCCCAAAAATTTCAAAAAAGACCCTTGACCACTTTTGAAAATTGTGAAAAAAAAAATGTGTGTTAGAAAAAAATTTTTTTATAATGGCCTTTTTGTTTGCTGCATTTCAAACAGCATGACCCAAAAAAAAATTATAAAAATATTTCTCAGCCACTGTTAAAAATTGTGAGGGAGAAATGCCACTTAAAAGCCCAAAATTTTTTTCCAAAGGAACATGATTTTTTCGTAACTCACAGCAACAGCCCCAAAAAAAAAATAAATATGACTTCTCAGCACTATTAAAAATTTTGATGGAGAAATTCCACTTAGAAGCCACATTTATGTTCCAAAGGACCATAATTATACTGTATCTCACAGAACATGACCCCAAAACCCTTGACAAGCTAAAACTTCAAAAATAAAGTGATAAAGGAATAAGGGTGTCATGAAACTTTTGTCTTTTTCAGTCTCCCCCCCCCCTCAAGCAAAAAACCCCAAAATGAAAATGTTTGGGAAAGAGAATAAAAATTGCAGTAAGAAATTATCATTTTTAAAAAAAAGTTTTCAAGAGGACAATTTTGTTTGAAGAGGAATTGAAGTAAAACCGGGGAATAACGGTGACCTCAGAATTGGGGCCCCAAAATCATCAAGATCCATGCCCGATTCATCTTTATGAAATCAATCGATCCACATTATCTGTGGGAAAACGGATTTTTTTTCTGTAATGACCCCTCACTGGCTGAAGGGTCCGCCGATATGACGCGGCTGCTGGGCAGGACAACACCCCCATGGCGTGGCGAGCTGGGGCCCTTCGTCCTTTTTGGATACCCCCCGAAATCTATTTTGGTTTTCCCGGGAAACATACAAAAAAAATCGGTGTTGAGACGCGAAATGTGCCCATGATCTTTCTGGTCTCTGTGGGGGTTGGATTGGCCCTGATTTCAAGGTTGGGGAGGGGTAAAAAAAGATTGCCCAAGGTCACCCCCTTAGGCTTCTGCCACCTTGCTCTGCGTGAAGCACGGTACTTGGCACTCTACTGCTGCACGTCGCTGATGTTTTTCCACCGGACATTAGAAGAAAGGAAACAACCAACAGATGTTCCCATTGATCAATCCAAAGGTCTCCATTACCTGCTTTTTTTCTCTCTATTTGGGTGGGGGAAGGAAAATGCTGAGTTTTGTTTTGTACCCCGGGGGTCCAGGGGGTTGGCCACCCAGTAACGTTGTTATTTTTTATGCCTTAAAGGAGGATCATGCTGGAGGAAATGGAACATCCAAGCACTCATGTGAGAGATGGACCTTGATTTCCCAAGCCTTTAGGGCGAGGGGCCTAGCAAACTGATCTTCTCACTTCCCCCTCCCCCTCAAAATTCCCCCCAACCCCTTTCCAAGGCAGGGGCTCGGTAACGTCCGGGGTTAGGAATACCTCCTCCTCCCCTCTTCCTCCCGGGACAGCTTAAAAAACAGCCCCCGACTTGCCCCAGATGTGCAACCCGAGGCTATGTGCCGCCTTTCACTAGCCCCCCGGACCCCCCAACCACTGCCTAATTTAAAAACCGATAAAATTGAGAAAAAAGTCGGGGGGTTGTGGATACGACGGAGAAAAGGCCCGTGCCCAATTTTTGTTCCCTCTTCCTCCCCTTTATGGCGGGACATATGTTTCAGATGTCCAAGATTGTCCAGAACTAAATACCACAATGGTCAGCTGACAAGGGTTTTCGCACTGACCTTTTTGGGGGCTTTTTCAAAACTGGGAAGGATGGGGCAGAGCTCTTTCACCTGCCTCCACTCTCGGTGGCTCTTCCAACCCGAGGTCCGACATCGCGCTTGTCAGGCCATGTGTCACTTCGTACTGCGTAATGGCATTGTGCTGCTTGCCACAATCGCCTGAAGCATGTGGAGGGTGGAATTTCCAGAGTGTTGCCACGTCAACATTGAGACGGTTGATGGTGAGGCCGAGATGACGCTGCAACGCAGCCAGCGGGACGAAGCAGGAGAGAACGGCGGAAGCGCGAACTCAGACCTGAGCCTTCCATCAGCAGGCAGTACTGGACCCGGTAGCTCTTTAGACAATTCTGGACGATGAGTTTCATGACTTGTGCCAGGCAAGGGATGTGCTCCAGCTACCGATCTTATGGCGGCCAGCAGTTTTCACCCGTTATCGCACACTACTTCCTGGCACAAGGTTCTTGCCACCCAGCCAGCGCTCGGTCTCGATTGTGGAGAGCGTCCTCAGCTCCTGAACGACCAAAATTTCTGTATTGAAATGTAAGTGGCAAGGTGCCTCTATCAACAAAGTAGAACTTACCATAAGTGATAAAAAACACGTATCTGAAATGTATACGGGTAATAAACGTGTATTTTTTGCCACCTAAAAATAAACTGCCGTGACGACAAAAATTGCTGTATTGAAATTTAGTTCAAGGTGCCTCTATCAACAAAACTGTACTGGGCAAAAGTGAAAAAACACCTATCTGAAATGTATACGGATAATAAACGGTATTTTTTGCACCTAAGAATACAACTGTAGTGACGACAAAATTGCTGTATTGAATTGTAAGTGCAAGGTGCCTCTATCAACAAAGCTGGAATGGCAAAAGTGAAAAAACATTATCTGAAATGTAAATGGATAATAAACGGTATTTTTTGCACCTAAAAATATACTGCGGTGAACGACAAAATTGCTGTATTGAAATTTAAGTTCAGGGGATGCTCTATCAAAAAAAGCTGGACTGACCAAAAAGTGAAAAACACGTATCTGAAAAGTAATTGGATAATAAACGGTTTTTTGACCTAGATTTGACTGCGGTGACGACAAAATTGCTGTATTGAAATTTTAAGTGTCAAGGTGCCTCTATCGAACAAAGTGGGACTGGGCCAAAAGTGAAAAAATCACGTATCTGAAAAATGTATACGGATATTAAAACGGTATTTTTTGCACCTAAAAATACACCTGCGGTGGTGACAAAATTGCTATATTGAAATTTAGTGCAGGTGCCTCTTTCTACAAAAGCTGGACTGACCAAAAGTGGAAAAAACAGTATTGGAAATGTAATTGGATTAATAAACGGTATTTTTCCCCTGCACCTAAAAAATATACCTGCGGTGACGACAAAAATTGCTGTATTGAAATTTAAGTTTCAAGGTGCGTCTATCAACAAAGCTGGACTGAACAAAAGTTGAAAAAACAACGTTATCTGAAATGTAATGGATAATAAACGGTATTTTTTGCACCAAGAAATAGACCTGCGGTGACGACAAATTGGCTGTATTGAAATTTAAAGTGCAAGGTGCCTCTATCATCAAAGCTAAACTGGGCAAAAGTGAAAAAAACACGTATCTGAAAATGTGTAACGGATAATAAACGGTATTTTTTGCACTAAAAATATTCCTGCGGTGACGACAAAAAAGGCTGTATTGAATTTAAGTGCAAGGTGCCTCTATCAACAAAGCTGGACTGAGGGAAAGTGAAAAAACACGTTTCTGATAAATGTATCGATAATAAACCGGTATTTTTTGCACCTAAAAATTCACCTGCGGTGACAAACAAGATTGTGTATTGATAATGAATGGCAAGGTGCCTCATATCAACACAGGCTGGGACTGGACCAAAAGTGAAAAAAAACCACGTATCTGAAATGTATAGGATTATAAACGTTTTTTTTGCACCTAAAAATACACTGCGGTGACGACAAAATTGCGGTATTGAAAATATAAGTGCAAGGGTGCTTCATCCAACAAGCTGGGGAGTGGGCAAAGTGAAAAAACACGGTATCTGAAATGTTTACGGATAATAAACGTATTTTTTGCACCTAAGAATAAACCTGTAGGGGGAGTATGGTGGTGACGTCAAATTGCTGTATTGAAAATTTGAGTGCAGGTGCTCTATTTCAACAAAGCTGGCACTGACCAAATTGAAATAACACGTATATGAAGGTATACGGATAATTAAACATGTATTTTTTGCCACCTAAAAATACATTGCCAGTGACGTCAAAATTGCTGTATTTGAAATTTAAGTGCAAGGTGCCCTCATCAACAATAGCTGGTCTGGGACAAAGTGTAAAAACACGGAATCTGAAATGTATACGGATAATAAACGTATTTTTTGCACCTAAGATTACACCTGTGGTGTCGACAAAAATTGCTGTATTGAAATTTGTGGGCAAGGTGCCTCTATCAACAAAGCTGGACTGACCAAAAGTTGAATAAACACGTAATCTGAATTGTATACGGATAATACTGTATTTTTGCGCCTAAAATACATTCTGCAGTGACGTCAAATTGCTGTATGAAATTTAATGCAAGGTGCCATTATCACAATGCTGGAATGGGCAAAAAGTGAAAACATCGTCTCTGAAATGTATACGGATAATAAACGTATTATTGCACCTAAAAATTAGAACTGCGGTGACGATACAAAATTCTGTATTGAAATTCAAGTGAAAAAGTGCCTATGTGAATAAATCTGGACTGGGCAAAGTGAAAATACACGTATCTGAAATGTCTACTGATAATAATCCGTATTTTTTGCACCTATTAAGAATAGAACCTGCGGTGACGACAAATTGCTGTATTGAAATTTAAGTGCAGGTGCTCGATCACACAAACTGGACTGGGCAAAAGTGAAAAAAAACACGTATCTGGAAAGGTATACGGATAATAAAACGGTATTTTTTGGCACCTAAAATGAGACTGCGGTGAGACAAAATTGCTGTATTTAAATTTAAGTGCAAGGTGCTCTGTGAATACTGCTGGACTGGTCAAATGTGAAAAAACATGTATATTAATTGTATACGGATAATTAACGGTATTTTTTCACCTAAAATACACCTGCGTGATGGACAAAAGTGCTATATTGAAATTTAAGTGCAAGGTGCCTCTATCAACAAGCTGGACTGACCAAAAGTGAAAAACATGTATCTGTAATGGTATACGATAATAAACGGTATTTTTTGCACTAAAAATACACCTGCAGTGACGACAAAAATTGCCTGTATTGAAATTTAAATGTGCAAGGTGCCTTTTCAACAAAGCAGGACTGGGCAAAAGTGAAAAACACGATTCTGTAATGTATAAGGATATTAAACGGTATTTTGCACCTAAGATACACTGCGGTGATGACAAAATTTGACTGTATTGAAATTTGAGTGCATGTGCTATATCAACAAAGTCTGGAATGACCAAAAGTTGAAAAAAACAGTATCTGACAATGTATTCGATAATAACGGTATTTTTTAGCACCTAAAAATAGACCTGCGGTGACGACAAAAATTGCTGTATTAAAATTTAAGTGCAAGTGCCTCTGTGAATAAAAGGTGGGACTGGGCAAAAGTGGAAACAAACACGTATCTAAATGTATACGGATAATAAACTGGTTTTTTTGCACCTAAAAAAGACCTGACGGTGACGACAAAATTGCTGTATTGAAATTTAAGTGCAAGGTGCCTCTATCAACAAAGCTGGACTGGTCAAAAGTGAAAAAACAATGTATCTGAAATGTATACGGATATAGAACGGTAGTTTTTAGTACCACTAAAAATATAAAATTACACTGCGGTGATGATAAATTGTCGATTGAATTTAGTGCAAGGTGCCTCTATCAACAAATCTGTAATGGGCAAAAGTTAAAAAAACACGTATCTGAAAATGTATACGGATAATATACAGTATTTTTTTGCACCATTTAAAATACACCTGCAGTGACGACAAAATGCTTGTATTGAAATTTAAGTGCAAGGTGCCTCTATAAACAAAGCTGGACTGGGCAAAGTGAAAAAAAACAGTTTCTGAAATGTTTACGGATAATTAAACGGTATTTTTTGCACCTAAAATGAGACTGCGGTGACGACAAAATTGCTTGGGTGGGGGGTTTAAATTTAAGTGCTAAGGTGCCTCTGTGAATAAAGCGGATGGGAAAAAGTGAAAAAACACATATCTTTAATGTATACGGATATTAAACGGTATTTTTTGCCTAAAATTCACCTGCGGTGGATGACAATTTGCTTTATTGATATTTATGTGCAAGGGCCTCTATCAACAAATGCTGGTATGGGCAAAGTGAAAAAACACGTATCTGAAATGACATGGCGGCCGTGGGCGCCGCTGCCCCTGCAGCCGTTCCCCTGCCTGCTGAGGGCCCGGCGCGGACATCGCGGTCACCCGCGACCGCCCCCGTCCCCACGCCGAATCTCTTACTGGCCGCGCTCCTGTGCACGCCGTCTGTCCGTCCCAGCCGTCGGTGCGCATGCCGCCTACTAGCTGCGCGCGCGACGGCTGGTCTAGATTAAAGGGCAAGTGTACCGTAATTGCTTTTAGAGTGCCGGGAACTGGTCCTATATAAATTTTACACCCCCAGCACTCGGGGCCAGATTGTTGGTGTGCCTCGTTAGTGAGCTTAGAGTGTCTCTAGTGTCACGTATTGATTACTAGTGTACCAGTCCGCTGCTTACATTTCCTGACCTTGCTGTTTGCGCTGCCCGGACCGTCGCGTATCTGACCACGAACCTCAGGCCGCCTGCCCTGACCTTCTGCACTGTCCCGACTTGCCTTTGGATTACGATTTTGTACGACGACAGTACCCCGCCGCACCGCAGGCAAGTCAACGTCGGGGTAACGACCTGGTAGCTCACGCCGCAGCAAGTCCAATCCACTTTGCGGCGGGCTCTGGTGAAAAACCGGGGGCTAATTAGATTCCGTTCCCTGGCATGGCTTAAACTTTCATGCTTGCGGTTGTCCAGCGTTCCTCCGAACCCTTACATGACGGAATAATAATTGGTAATTTTGCACCTAAAAATACACCTGCGGTGTCGGACTAAATTGCTGTTTGAAACCTTAAGTGCAAGGTGCCTCTATCAACAATGCTGTACTGGGCAAAAGTGAAAAAAACAAGTATCTGTATGTATACGAATTAATAAACGGTATTTTTTTTGAACCTTAATACACCTGCGGTGACGGTCACAAATTGCTGTATTGAAATTTAAGTGCAAAGTGCCTCTATTAACAAAGCTGGACAGACCAAAGTAAAAAACACACGTATCTGAATTGGTATGCGGATAATAACGGTATTGTTTGCACCTTTAAATACACATGCTGTGATCAACTAAATTGTGTATTGTTTTTAAGTGCAAGGTGCTTATATCAACAAGCTGGACTGGGCAAAAAGTGAAAATATACAAGTATCTGATAAATGTTTACGATACTTACGGTATTTTTTGCACCTAAGAATAGACTGTGCTGACGACAAATTGCTGTATTGAGATTTTTAAGTGCAAGGTGCCTCTATCAACAAAGTGGACTGACCAAAAGTGAAAAAAACAGTATTGAAATGTATACGGTTAAATAATCGGTATTTTTTGCACCTTAATAATACACCTGCTGTTGACGACAAAATTTGCTGTATTGAATGTAAGTGCAAGGTGACTCTATCAACAAAGCTGGATTTTTTTTTAGAACTGGGCAAAAGTGAAAAAACTCGTATCTGAAATGTTTACGGATTTTAAATAGTGAGTTTGCACCTAACAAATAGAACCTGCCGTTACTAGAAAAGATCTGTATCCTAATTTAAGTTCAGGTGCCCAACATTCAAGTATATTTCACAGAAAATCTGGTAATAAAAAGCCATGCAATGCAATGTCTAACTAAGGCTCAGCTGCACTATATCCACTATCTTTGTTCGCCGCCCCCACTCCCCACTCCTCCCGTGACTTAAGGGCTAGTTGCTCCTTTAAAATTCTCAGCCTAACTACCTAATATCTGCAAATCTCTAATCTACCTAAGTTGAATGTTCACATCTAAAAGTATATGCTGTCTCTGTGAACAAATAGAACAAATTTCGCTGAGCTGTTTGCTGAGTGTTGGACAGAGGCGGAGCGCACGTCCTACTCCTATGAGACGCTTGACAACACACTGAGGCAGACAACAGGGCAAGGGCTGTTCTATGTAAAACGAGAGTCATGTGATTTTTCCCCAGCCAATCGCAACCATACACTTTACCAGTCATTGACGTCGCACACAAAGTCAACCTGCTCTATTCTTAAGCTGATTTGCTGGCCGCCAAAATGACCAGGAAGCGCTGATTAATGGCGCGATATTAATAGATGATGCACTGATTTTAAACCTAAATTATCGGCATGTTCATAAAAAATCCGATCACATAAGAAAACGTGACCGATTTCACTTTGTCGATATAATCGCTCAACAATAGTTGCTAACAGTCATTAACTGCCACGTATGGAGAAGGTTGAGCAAGTGAGGGGAGGTATATAAAATGCTGCAAAGAAAAAAATGGAGTAACTGTTTAAAGTAACTAATTAGCCTGCAGTTATAATTGCCAATCCCTTTTTTTAATCACGCTTCAACATGTTAAGTCACATTTACTGTGGAGCAGTTTGCATCTTTGAATCTTACTGGAAAAATTAGGGAACATTGAGACCCTGCTGCCATCAATAGTAGGACCAGAGCGGTCATATGCTGCATGTAAGATGACATTTCTGTCTCTGAAATGCAATAGTTTGATGCAAGGGAGTAACTATAATTCATAGGGCCCTACAGTAGAATAAGATGAGGCCCCACCAACACTTAACTAAAACAGCAGCATAAAAAGTAATAATTAAAGCTATAAATAATATTGCTGTATATCAGAGAAACCACAGAGTAGTGCTGGAGAGCGGAAAGCCACCAACGACTTTTTTCCTAGAAAAAGGAACAATGGTCTTGTATTGAGTAGGCCCCCCCAAACTCTAGGTCCTAAAGCAGTCTGTCATGGTTCATGCCATGGTCCCTGCTGTGGACTGTCGGCGTGCCTGTACCCGCCGCGACCTGGCCACTGTGGCGGCATCCGTTAGTGTCCCTGGCGCTTGTCACTCACCTGTCCCGCCTCCTGTCTGACCTACAGCGGTCCCCACTGGCAGATACAAGTTTGCCATTCTTCCTCCGGTTCCTTGGCATCCTGTGCGTGCACGTGCAACTTCTAGGGGTGCATGTGCGGCACTGCATTGTATTTAAAAGGACAGTGTCCTAATTTCCTGTTCTGTGACCTGTGACTCTGACTACTTAAGAACTTCTTGCCCTTGCTCCTGTGTCAGTTTGTTGGTGTCCTTCTTTTGAACTAGACCTCTGTTTGCTGTGCTCCTGTTGTGTTAACCCTCGAGTTTCTGGTGAACGTTTGCATTGACCCTGCGCTGTCCAGCAAACCCATTTCCCTGCAGTTTCCTGACATGGTACCAATCATCAATTGCCTGCTGATATCTACTGCTGTACTAACTCTGCTTCCTGCCTGGGACTCTGCTACCAGTCTAGCAGGGGCGTCGCTAGGCAGTATCATTCGGGGAAGAAGCCCCGGATGTAAAGCCTTCTGCCCCGAATGAATAGTCTCCTAAAACTCTCTCTGCTCGTGCAGTGAGAAGCTCCGCCCACCTCCAGAGCCTCAGCACTCTCAGGGAGCAGTGAGAGCCAAAAGGGGGGGGGGCCCCTCCTTTTCTGTGATCCCTGCACAGCCTCTCCCGGAGCTACAGCACCGACAGCAAGGTTCCCTGCCTGCTTCTGACGGCTCCTGCAAGGGCCAGATCGTCGCCCCATCAATAGGAAAAACCAGAAACGAGTTTCTGGTTTCATCAAGTCTTCAGAGCTGCCTAAACAGCCCAGGAGCTTCTAAGACCCCAGTGACCTGCATAAGGTATGTCCTGAGGCATGTGGAGGGCTATGCCCCCACTTCACATTGTCTATGATCATATTACTGGACTTGTGGTCACAGAGGTAGGTATTTTAGTATATACATACACATAGGGACAGTATATACACAAATGTAACACACAGGTAAATTTAATGGACTTGTGTATATTACTGTTCCTCTGTGTATTATTACCAGTATATATATATTTTTATATACACACCCACTATTATATATATATATATATTTTATTTATATTTCTATATATATATATATATGTTATATTTATATATATTTGTATATACGTATATATATACACACACCCACACAACTGGACAGTATATACATTTTGTATAATACTTATACTGGGTGTTATATTTGGAGTATATTTACTGTCCCTGTGGGAAGTACACGTGTGTTTATGTATATATATATATATATATATATATATATATATATATATATATAGTGGTGTAGTGTGTATAGAAATATATATATATACGTATTTAACATAGGGAAGTATATCACAAATGTAACACACTAGGTAAATACATACTGCCAACTCTCCCGTTTTTGGTGGGGGGGTCCGTTTTTGGGGGCCCCCTCCGGGGGAGTTGCATTCCCCCCGCCCCCAGCGGCGCTGGCGTCCGGGGCCCCCCCCCCGGGGTTCCCCGCGGGGTTCCCCCGGGGGTGGGGGGGGGCAGGGGGGGTCGCCCCCCCTGCCTCCCCCTGTTGTCGGCGCCGGTGTGTGCCCCGCACTACAGGTCAGTGGAGAGGGAAGTGACGGCGGCTGGGGGGGAGGACGCGCGGCTGTCCATTCCCCCTGCCCCGCTGAGGGTCGTCGGACGGGCCCCGTGCTGCGGGGCCCTGGTGAGGTAAGTGGATTTTATTATTTTTTTTTATTAGCTTTTAGGGGGGGCTCGGCTGGCAAAAAGGGGGGCACTCCTGGCAAACAGGGGGACATTACCTGGAAAACAGAGGGGAATCTACTGGCAACAGAGGGGGCACTACCTGGCAACAGGGGGAATCTACCTGGCAACAGGGGGGGCATACCTGGCAACAGAGGGGGCATCTACCTGGCAAAGAGGGGGATCTACTGGAAAAACAAGGGGGGGCACTACCTAAAAACAGGGGGGCACTACCTGGAAACAGAGGGGGCATCTACCTGGCAACAATGGGGGCACTCCCTGGCAAACAATGGGGGCATACCTGGCAAAAAATGGTGGCACCTACCTGGCAAACAATGGGGGACCTACTGGTTCCCAAAAGGGGGGCCCCTACCCTGGCTAAAAAGGGGGGGGCACTATTGGTACAAGGGGGCTTTACTCGGGCTTGTAAGGGGATACCTGTTTAGGGGGGTTAATATGGCTAAAGGGCCACCTGGCTTTTTTTCCAAAACCGTTATGCAGTTAGTGGAGTGGGGGGGGGGGTGTGGAAAAAAGTGGCATGTTCTCAAAATTTTTGCGCTGGGGTAGCGGCCCCTCAAATAAGATTCCTGTTTTTCATTTTTAAAGTTGGGTTGGTTTGGTGTGTATATATTTCTTGGATTTTTCGTTTTTAAATTTAATTCCTACACCTTTTTAAAATTTTTAAAAATGCACAAAATGATTAACCCCGGGGCAGTTTTACTAAAATTTAAACCGTAAAATTTTACATTATATACTGTGCCTGTGTGAAGTCAGTGTGTGTATGTGTGTATATATATAATACATATATAAATTTGGGTTTGTGTGTATAAAATATAATATACTGTAATTTACAAAAAAGGAAAAGTTATTCAATGTCCAGTATTTACTGTGTTTACATTTGTGTATATACTGTTCCTGTGTGTAACAGGGGTAGGGGCCATCTGCAGTGAGATAAGTCTGATGTATTAAAGTGGTCAAAAATAATAAGGTAAAAAAAAAAAAAAAAAAAAAACACACTATAACCTTTTCCCCTTACAAATGTTGTAATGAAAAAATTGTAAAAAAAAGTACACCTATTTGGGTCCGTGGGTATAACCCCGGGTTAAAAAATGTTTTTTACCCCCTCCCTGAAACTGCTAAAATTTTTTTTTTTAAAAAAAACCCTTTTTTGTTCATCCCACGAAAAAGAAATTGAAAAAAAAAGCAATCAAAAAGTCCCCTGAGCCTCAGTACGTACCAAGAAAATAAAATTATGGTATTAGAATGGTATGAATTGGGTATTGCTGTAAACGTGTTTATGCCCCCCCGTAAGTGCTGTAAAAAAAAAAAAAAAAAAAAATACCAGGATTTTTTATAACTTTCCTCATAAAATTTGGAATACAAGGTGATCAAAAAAAAATATATTGCCCAAAAAAGGTACCAGTAAAAAAATGTCTGCTATCCTGCACAAAATAAGCCTTTACACGGGTCTTAAAAATAAAAGAAAAAAAAGAGTTTAGATGAAAAAGAAAAAAATGGAAAACAGCTGTGTCATTTAGGAGTTAAAATACATCACCACAATACCGTATTGTTCAGACTTTAAGGCATTTTGTCCCCCAATTTTTGGGAAGAAAATTTAGGGTGCAACCTATATTTTGAATCCAGCAGGAGTTTGGGGGGACAATGCTGTAGGGCCCGGGGGGGGGAGGATGGGGTATGTGATGGAAACCTCAGAAGGGGTCAGAGCAGGTCTCTGCTTGGG
>JAODAL010070223.1:0-16020 GCA_025379985.1 Phyllomedusa bahiana
ATTCAGGCGTATGTATAACTGTTTACAGCAATGCAAGTGATCTGCTTACACCAATGCAGGTGTTTTGGTTTCAAGGAGCTTGTGGAGCCTGGAGATGACAGCTCTGCAGTCATGAGAAGCATGCAGGAGGTCTCCAGAGCTGACATCCTCTCCCTTCCACTGCTAACACAGAATGATGTCACAACTCTTCAAGCCTCCTGGGAGGAGAGACTCGCCCCTGGATTTGAAGCTGAAGTTAAAAGCTTGTAATGATCAAACCCCCTTTAAGTAAAAAAAAAACAAAAACTGCTCTTTATATTCATTACTTTTTCTTATTCTGGTCTTACTCTGGCACCTCAAATAATATTATCCGAAAACTGCAGTATCGTCCTCATTCAACAAGTAGTAATTAATGCGGATGTGCAATAATAAAAAAGCCAAAGGGACCTCGGACCCTTCGTTTTCTAGATCTGCAGGCACCAATGATACGCTATCAGTTGTTAGATGGAAATACCCCATTAAAATTTTTCAAAGTTCTTTACTGGCTCAGTGTCTGTACTGATCTTTAAATTCTGAATCATGTTTAGGTGTTCCTCTAATTGTCTGTCAACAAACATGTCTACTGTTTCCAGTAGCAACCAGCAAAATTCTTAATGCAGATTTTGACTGCAATACAGAAGGAAGTAACTCAACAGTGCAAGATAACTAATAAAAATGTATTTATGAAGGAACTTGACTTTTTTCTTTATAGATTCACTCTATATGTAGATTGTAAAATAATCTAAAGCAAATGATGTATGTAGTTTTTTGTAGCCACACAGAATACTAGTGGAAAGCCTAGTGGATCTGATGGGCAGACCAGTCTGTTACATTTGGGCTCAATTCATAAATTGTTTACTTAAAATATTCATCACGTGCAGTGGGAAATATTCTTTTGTGAACAAGCATTGAAATTGTGACAATTTTTAATGTTTGCATTAAAAATTGCATCATTATTCTAAAATTTATGTACATGTTTTTTCCTCAGATTCGGATACTATTGCAGAGTTGCGTGAGCTCCAACCCAACATTAAAGATTTTGAAGTAAAGAACATAATTGGACGGGGACACTTTGCAGACGTACATGTTGTCAAGGAGAAGCTTACCGGGGACATATTTGCTATGAAAGTGATGAAGAAGAAAACACTTCTTGCACAAGAACCGGTTCTTAGTAGTTTTTCTATTCCTAAAAAGGATTGTGATGGGGCCTTCACTTAGAGAGGATCTGTGCTTTATTTGATAAAGGCTTGCATCTGAATTTACTTTCCCTATACCAATGATTTTTAACCCCTTAACGACCTTGGGCGTAATCCATTTACTCCAGGCCTTTGGGGGTTCCACACCTGGACGAAGGATACGTCCTGAGGATCGCGCGAACTCTAAAACTCCTCCCTTCCTACAGACAGCACGGAGGGCACAGAATGCCCTTTCCGGGTTGTTTTGGGCGTCACGATGCCCGGCCGTGCCCTTAGGGGGATGTCCCGGCATCGTTTACTGACAGTTGTCAAGGAAACCAGTCATAGCAACTAGCTATGTACTGAATTTCCCATTGAATGAGAGATCTAAAGATCTCTCATTTAAATCCCCTATGGGGAAATGTAAAAAAATAAGTAAAAAAGTGAAAAAAGTAAAAAAAGAGTGAAAAACAAGTAAAACACAAACACAAAAATAAATAAAAAATACGTAAAAACCGCCCTTTTCTCCTTTACAAACGCCAATCGCCCCCAAAAAGATCAAAAATAAATAAAGTAAACCCATATTTGGTATCGCCGCATGCGTAACGACCTCCCTTTAAAAACTTCTTTTTAATTTAACCCGTAGGGTGAACCCCGTAAAAAAAAAAAAAAACACAGAATGGAGATTTTTGTTCATCCCTCAGCACATAAAAGGGAAATAAAAAGCGTCAAAAACTCCTAGTAACCCCAAAAGTTTACCAATTAAAAACTCATTCATCCCCCCAAAAAAAAAGCCCTTTACAGCTCGTATAGGAAAAATAAAAAATGTATAGCTCTCAGAAGATAGCGATCATAAATATTGTTTTTACACACAAAAAAACCCTTTTTTTTTTTTTTTTAAAAATGCTTCAACATAAAAAAAAATAAAATGGGGTATCGCCATAACGTAGCCCCCAAAAAATAAACTAACTTATCACGGAACTGCACGGTGAGCCCTGTTAAAAATAAAAATAAAAAACACTACAGGATTGCAGTTTTTTTCTTCCCCCGGCCTCCAAAAATGGTTTTAAAAAGCGACAAAAAGCCTGTCCCCCCCCAAAAATAATACAAAAAAAAAACCAACCAAAAAACAAGCCCCTACACAGCCCAAGCAAGAAAATTTTAAAAGTTATGGTCTCAGACTAGGCGATGCAAAAAGATTTTCGGGTTAAATAAAAGGTTTTTATTGTATAAAAGCATAAAAACAAAAAAAAATCAAATTGGGTATCGGTGTTATCGTTTTTGACTTGAGTAAAGTACCATGTCATTATACCGCATGCCGCTATAAAAAAAAAAAAATAAAAAACACACCAAGTTGCTGTATTTTGTTAAAAAACATCTCACAAAAACCTTAATAAAAAGGAACATAGCATCAATGCCCCCCATAAGGACCAATTAAAACTTAACCACCCACAAAAAACAAGCCCATACAAGCTCTGCACAAGCAAAATAAAAAAGTTAGGGTGTCAGAAAAGGACAAAATAAAAACGCAATTTTTTATGACTATTTCTCTGTGAAACGTAATAAAACAAAAAAAAACTATAAAATTTTATATATTGTAAATTTTTTACCGCCCCCATAGTAAAGTTTCACTCTTTTACACGCACGACGGGGAATGCTGTAAAAATTTAAAAATCAAAAAACAATACCGAAGCCCTTTTTTTTCCCCCCTTTTCATTGCCCAAAACTAAAAAAAAAAACTATGGAACACCCTGTGTGCCCAAATGCAAATAAAAAAACCCGAATGAACCCTGATGGGTGTTGAATCCAAAAAGGGGCGATTCTGGAAGTTTCGCCGCGCTTCTTTGGGGGCTTTGCAAATGCGACATGGCCCCACCAAAATTGCGTTCCCCCAAAAGCCCCCCAAATAGCCCGCCTCCCCCCCTTTTTTTAGGGAAAATTTTTGGGAAAAAATTGCCTTAAAAAAAAGTTTAGGGGTTCTTTTTTCCAGGATCCTTTTAATATAAAATTTTAACTAAAAATTCAGATTATTGGGGAAAATTTTTTTTTTTTCAATTTTCACAGCCTTAGCTAAAAAAAATTTGTGAATCAAACCTTGGGCCCCATTAAAAAATGCACCCCTGGATATATTCCTTAAGGGGGGTAGTTTCCAATTTGTGGTCTATTTAGGGTGTTTTTTATTTTTTGCCCTTTTGGTTTTCCCCAAACCTGAAATGGGCCAAAAAAATCGTTTGAAAAGAGACCCCAGATTTCCCGTAGGGGCTCCTCCCACTTGGGGGTTTTTGTTGAGCCAAATAATCCTAGGGCCACATATGGGGGTTCCTAAAAACGGCAGACCTGGGGGCATTGATATTAAGTTTCATTTACCTTTCACATTTACCGTATTCCAGTGAATAATGGGTAAATATTTAAAATCTGCAGAAAAAAAGTGAAATTTTAGAATTTGTCACTTCTACTTTGCTGTTAATTTTTCTGTGAAATATCTAAAGGGTTATCAAAACTGTCCTTAAATAGTGTTGTAAATACGTTAAAGGGGTCTAGTTTCTACAGTATGGCGCACTTAGGGGGTATCTAACAGTGCAGGCCACTCAAAGCCACGTCAGAACTGATTGGTCCCTAAAAAAATTATAATGTCAAATTTTCTTGAAAATTTTGAGAATTACTACTTAAATTTCTAAGCCCTCTAAATGTCGGAAAAAAAAAAAAAAGGACATTTAAAATATGATGCCAACCTATAGTTGGACATATGTAGATGCTAGTTATAAACTATTTTGTGGGAATAATAATCTGTCTTGCACTCATAAATTTTCAATTTTCATTAAAATATGATATTTAATTCACAAACAAACAAGGATTGGTATGGATAAACAATTCTTAACTAAACTTTAAAGCACAATGTTGTCACGAGAAAACAATCTCTGAATCACATTGATATGTAAAAGTGTCAAAAAGTTTATTCTCGCGGCATAAAGGAGACACATGTCAGATTTTCAAAAATAGGGCGTGTCGGAAGGTCAAAACAGGCTGGGTCCTTAAGGGGTTAAAACAAGTTGTCTAGGCTTTTTTCAGGTCCAGAACCCTCACACACTTATCTTTTGAATATGCTCGATTCATTTTTTAACTATGAAAAATATTTAGTAATATTTTTAAAGGGGTTTTACAAGACTGGGCAGCATGAAATAGCTGCAGGTTACCCGGTCCCAACCATGTGGGTTTTACCCTGAAACGCTGCGGCGTTTCCGGGTTAAACATTTAGTGAAGTTGGGCTGGGTACAGGGAGAAGTGCTATGTCTAGGAGAGATGAATCTGATGTGTGTCTTCTCTGCGCCCCCTCAGCTTAACTGACAGCTCTCTGCCTATAGACAAGCATGTGCAAGAGCTGTCAGTTAAGCTGAGGGGGCGCGGAGAAGATGCACATTAGCCTCATCTCTCCCGGGCACAGCGACTTCTCTCCGTACCCGTCAAATAGTCTCCAAAAAAAATGGGAATCTCGCAAGAGAACAGAGAGTGACTTTTGATCACTATATTTACTATTTTGCCATAGGCAAACTTAGAACTCTATCAGTTCACTAAGCTATAAAACACTAAAACGTAATTTTTATTATTGTATAACTCTTAACCACAATACACACTATTTAAAAACTTGATTTCTAACCTCACCATTTAACCCTTTCTGCTTCTAAAGGAAGGAAATAGCTCCTTTTTCATTATCAAGTCTGGGGAGCAACCACCCAGCATAAAAAAGCCTTAGTATATGCAGTTATTTACTAATTCCATAAGGGATCCCAAGCCTCCAACTTGGGCGTCGTCCCTAATCTAATTGGACATAAAACATATAAGGTTTCCTTGTATACCCTCTGCAGCGGGTGACACTTGGAGACAGAGGAGAAAATTCACAATTTAAAACGGTCATGCCTTACCTCCTCACATGTTTCACCATCTACCTGGCTTCATCAGGGGTTATTGGTCCGGTCCCATGTGGTCAAGCTCATTTCCTTTTATATCATGTTAGTACACACCATTTCATGTGATCCACCATTGTCCATCCATAGAATCCACAAAATCCATTCCCCCGTCCACTCTCCTGCAGGCACGACTAAATAATATGTGGCTCTACTGTGCTGCCGACCATGCTCGCCAAAACCAACAATCCTCAGACAAGTATCACCATCTCCAATGTCGGACCTTGCGTCCTAGTCTTACCATGCTGCCCTCGCCTGAGTAATGCAGTCAATGGACCATTCTGCCCTACCTAGTGAATGGACTTCCGTCCCATTTCTCTCTATTATTGCGTCTGCGTGAACTCATCTAGACGGACTAAGGAGAATAGGTGTTGCAATTCCACACACACTACCAGCTTTATCAACTCCATAAACCCCTTCTACCCATGTCTAATATGAATATTCATTGGGAATATATACTCCATAGTACTGTACACTATTGTCATAGTCTCTTCCCATACAGCACTTCACCTTTATATCTAATAAACATATTCATTTTAAATAAGCTGCAGGCTTTATTAAATACATATTCCATGTGTACATGTAGCACTCTGGTGCTTATCTATTCCCATAAACGCACTTCTCTTTTATACTAAATATAAATATTCATTTTAAATAAACTCAGGCCCTATGTTTAGCCCTGCCCTCCCGTCCCCTCCACCCGCAGTTTCACCTCCCACCTTCCCCATTTAAAAGAATTCCTTCTTACCAGGTCACGGCTAGCCACCTAATTCATTACTCACAGTGTGAGCATGCAAAAAATGTAGTACATTCAAACACTAATGCATCTGCATACATTTGTACCGCATATATTGCACTTAAAGTTAGCACCAAATCTACGGCAGCGAGCAGAAACAATAAATCTAATACGTAAATAAATATATAACATACATGAATATATGGTAAATCTACTTCGCGAGCTGCTCCGCCACAATAACGCGAGTGCATATATCATATGATTCAGCTGCCAAAAAAACCCTCATGCAACAAATCAATGAATACATACAGTTCCACAATTTGTTTAAATAGAAACCGGGCCACACGTGGTGGGGAAAAAAATCAATACCTACATCATTAACAAAACACAGGGAAAAACGAGGGACCAACGTGAAAGGCAGATGGGGTATGGGGAGGTCAGGAGGGAGATGGGAAAGAGGAGAAAAAAAAAAACCCTTTGTGATCTCTGATGCTTCTATAGTCATATATTCAACCGTGCTATATCCACTGACCGTACTTAATCATATACTGTATATCATGTTTCTTCAAAAATTATTTTTTAGGGAATCGGCAAGATTAAATAAATGCTGAAAATTAAAAGCCTTAATTTAGGCCTTTAGGATTCAATGTATTAAGTCTGTATATCCATCTTGCCTCTTCCTGCAACAAAACTACATCCTCTCATAGATACATAAATATCATAAAATGAAAAATAATGATGAGCAAACCTTTAGGAAACTAGAGGAAAAAACATTGGGTGATCTTGGAACAATAGCAGGTTGAAGGTGGAAGGAGACCCCATTAATTCTAGATATACCCTTGACCTACTTTGAAACCAAAATCCTAGGAATAACACCTCCCGATAATCGCAATATAGATTTATTGGAAACGTTTGGGGAAGAAGTTACGCAAGATATAACGAAACTAGCACTCAGACACAATCACTTTTTTAAATTTAAAATTTGGAGGAACAATTATCTATTGCAGAATTACAATCCTAACAGGGAGATAGTAATCAAACCCAGTGACAAGGGTGGTAAAATTGTCCATCTTAAAAAAAAATTAAAAGTGACTATAAGTGCAATTGTTAGAGAATACTTGATGACTAGAAACATAGTGAGATGCTTCCAAAAGATCCAACCAATTAGTATCTGAAAGGAATTAAAAAGGATTTTGTGACCGGGGAATGAGAAAAAAGTAATTACATGGAGGAATAAGAAAAATTTATGTCAAATGTGAATCCTACTATTGCTACCTTTTATGCATTACCAAAAGTAGCATACAGAGGTTGTGGCAATACCATATGACCGATAGTCTCCGGCATAAATAATTTAACACAAGGACCTAGCACATATGTTGACCGTATACTGATGCCCTTTGTCACTGGCCTTGTCCTTCATATCTAAATATACGAAGGATACAGTTAAGAGAATTAACAATCTAGTGGTGAGTGAAAGTACACATGCTTGCAAGTTTGAGACGTAGAAGCCCTATATAGTAACATCAGACATGAACTTGGGCCAAAAAGCCATCAATATTTTTGAATACAAGAGGTACATTAACTATGGGAACATAATGATTTTCGTTTTACAGCTATTGGATTTTGTTTTGACACATAATTATTTTAAATTTTTTTTTTTTGTTTATGGTACCTTTTTATCATCAGATAAAGGGAGCAGCCATGGGCAACAGTCTGTGCACCAAGTTTTGCTAAATTTATTTTTAGGTTGGTGAGAGGTAGCAATTGATTTTTCTGAACACTTTGAAATATTCACAGATTCGGAGATCTTATTTAGGGGCGCTTTAATTGATGAATGGTTTGATTTTTTGGGATGGGAGTGAAAAAAATATTCATTGATTTTGTATCTAGGCCTCAATGATAATGAAATTGGGATAAAATTCACGTTTTGAAATTCATCGAGAGAAAATACATTTTTTGTATCTTCAAATTATGTTGGATGAAAACAAGCAGATTCAGACAAAGATATTTTGGAAAAATACAACTACCAACAGTTTGTTACACCTTTATTAGCTGGCAACCACCTTCTCAAAAAAAGGGGATTCCCATAGGCAATTTTCTTAGGACTCGTAGAAATTGCACTACTTTAAGCTTTTAATGAAGAATGTAACAAGTTTAAATGCACTTTTCAGGCAAGGGGATACCCCAAAAATTTTTGAGGAAGACGTGTTAACAGGGCTTTGACTAGTGACAGAGGACATTTTATTAATCAGTAAAAGAGGAAAAATTGAATTAATTCGTTGGTATAGGTACCCCATCTCTCCTTTCACCAGAAGACTTCGCCACTCACTTTCCTTATCTAAGATCAAATCTCATCATAACAAAGCTTCACCCACTACAGTCCCCTTTGTCTATCTCTATTCCTTTCAGTGTCCCGCACATCCCACCTACACACGTGCTCATCACTATTCCCCCCTATCTTCCTTCTCGTACTGTCACTCATGACAAGCTCTCCTCTCTACTTTCCAAATCCAACCTCACCACCTGTAGTCCATTGACCCCACTGCCATCCCACCTCATCCCTGGACCTTTAGTGCTGATATCACCAGGCCCTCGCCCAACTCTTCAATCTATCGCTAACTCTCTGGCATCTTTCCGTCTGCCTGTTAAAACAGCGACCATCACACCCATCCTAAGAAACCATCTCTTGACCCCTCTTGTCTGTCAACTATCGCCCCATCTCACTGCTTCCATTGCCTCTAAACTCCTTAGAGCAACACGTCTATCTTCCAACTTTCCTCCCATCTCTCCACCAACTCTCTCCTTGAACCACTCCAATCAGGCTTCCGACCCCACCACTCTACAGATACCTCCCTCACCAAAAGTCACAAACTACCCTATCAACTGCCAAAGCCTCACGCCACAACTCTGTGCTACCTCCTCATAGACCTATCCTCGCCCCTTTGAACACTGTCGACCACGTCACTCCTCATACAAAACCTCTCCTCCCTCGGCATCACGGACTGGGCCCTTTCCTGATCTCCTCCTACCTCACTGATCGGACATTCAGCGTCTCTCACGTTCATCCACGCACTACCTCCTCCTCTTGCTCCCCTCTCTGTTTGGTGTCCTCCCCAGGGGTCAGTCCTGTGCCACTACTCTTTTCTAACATCACAATTGGTCTGGGTCAACTAATAGCATCGCATGCTTTCATTACCACCTGTATGCTGATCGGATACCCCAACTCTTCATCCCGGCCCCAGATATCGCTTCTCCTTCTCACCCGTCTCGGATCCCTGACTTGTCCTGTCGTCCCATATCCTCCTTCTTTCCTCCACCGACCCCCCCCCCCCCCTCCTAAAACAAAAATGTGGAGAAAACTGAATTCTCCATCTTCCCACCGTCCCACTCCATCCTCCACCGCTGATTTCTCACTATCACAGTCAATGGCTTCATCTCTCCTCACCAGCTCCACAGAGTCCGTAACCTTGGGATAACCCTTGACTCCAAACTGGTCCCTTCAAGCCCACATCCAATCCCTCACCTCCGCCTGCCAGCCTCCACCTGATAAAACATTCCTCCGCATCCGTATCCATTCCTTAACTTCGAAAGCACAAAAAATGCTGGTCCATGCCCTCCGACAACTCACGCCTAGACTACTGCTAACATCCTTGCTCTGCGCCTGCCCAGGCTAGCACCTCGCTGCCCATCCAAATCCATCCATAACACTGGCTGCCCGTCTTATCCACCTCTC
Organism: Phyllomedusa bahiana; assembly: GCA_025379985.1. Taxonomy (NCBI): domain Eukaryota; kingdom Metazoa; phylum Chordata; class Amphibia; order Anura; family Hylidae; genus Phyllomedusa; species Phyllomedusa bahiana. The sequence goes on from JAODAL010070223.1 coordinate 9,625, forward strand.
CCCTCGTGGGCAAACCTTAGAATACACCCCTGGCCTCCACCCCTCTGTCAAACCCTTCTCTGGTCTTCCCAATTTCCCAGCGAAATCCAGTTCAAGTGTAATAATCCTAGACCTACAATGCTCCACTCATAAACCTCCTCCCCAGCCATACAAAACTTCCAAATACTCCAGATAAGTCTCCCCCTGCGTTGTGGGACTGCAAGTCTCGCGCAGTCCTCACGAGGACCTTCTTCTTTTCTTCTATCTCTCCGCTCACGTCCCTAAGTGTTCAACTGACGTTGATCCACACATAACCGTCTCCAAGACTTCCTCCCGTGCTTGCCCCCATAGCTCTGGACATCACTTCCCAACACCTCAGAACGTCTCTCCGCTCACGTACTTCGCCCATCCTCAAAAGCAGCCAATCCCCCCCCCATTGCACTACATAAAGCCAAACACCTCACATAACCCACCTGACACACACACTATCCGAAATCATGGTCCCAGGCCCCTCACCTTTCTGTCTCTTACCACCTTCCCTTGTAGACTTTAAGGCACTCACGGGCAGGGACCTCTCTCTCTTCTGGTACCAGATTGTTAGTTTGTAATTTGTCGACCTTTGTACGTGTTTGTACCTATATTATGTATGAAAACCTTAATGTACAAGCGCCTGTAACCAAGGCGCTCAAGGAAATAAATAATAATAATAATAATAGAGCTCAATGAAATGATATGCTAACTTAAGAGAGACATTGCAACCTTTTTGGAGGGCAGATCCAGTATTCTCTGAGGTGATTCCTAAATATCCTAGTGGTCACTTATTAGAAGAGGAAAAAATCCTTAGGGATGAAAATTATGTACAAAGACAATTTTTGAGGAGATGGCAAAAAAACCATGGTTTACAGTCTCCTTGTGGTAGGTTCTCATATCCCTGTGTGCAACTTTTTCATTCTGTTTTCATTATATGGAAAACTACGATGATTTTTGTTAATCCCATTATAAGTGAGAATATTTGAGATAAGAACAATTCTTCAACTGGTAAAAACCATAGTTGTAATTTATGGGCTATGTTACTTGCCCCAAGATCTATTTGGGGAAAAAACCATACAGGAGTTTTACGTCGTCGTATCTCGAACATCTGAGTACTAATTAAAACTGATAGGTTACAGCCCCCCCTATCGAGACACATTTTGAAGTACATAACGTGAAATATAGGGTGCTGATAAAATTCTGGGTACATCTGTGTGAAAAGCATAGGGGAAAGAAAAGGCGATCTGGGCTGTTATTTTTTTGTTTGCATGAGAGTAAGTGCAAGATGGATATACAGACTCAATACATTGAACGCCTAAAGGCATAAATGAAAGGCTTTTCATTTTCCGAGCATTTAATATAATCTTGCCGATTCCCTATATAAAATATTTTTTGAAGAAATCATGATATATATGATCAATTACTTTCAGTTGTACATAGCACGGTTGAATAGTATGACTAAGAGAACAACATAGGGTTCACATAGGTTATATTTTTTTCCCACCCTCTTTCCCATCTCCCTCCTGCCCCCCCCCCCTCCCTCCCTCTGCTCCACGTTGTCCCTCGTTTTCCCTTTGTTTTGTAGATGATTAGGTAATTGGATCATGGTGAGGCACGGTTTCCTATATAACATATTGAGGATGTGTGTATATTATTTTTTGTGGCATGAGGGTTTTTTTAGGGCCCAGCTGTAATCATATAATATAGTGCACTCTGCTTTATTGTGTGCGAGACGGCATCTCGGGAGTAGATTACCATCTTTTCGATGGTATGTATATATTTAGTGTATAGATGTTGATTATTTCTGCGCTTCGCTTGCGTAAGGATTTGGAGCTAACGTTTAAGTGCAATATATGCGGTATCAAATGTATGCAGATTGCAATATAGTTTGAATTAACTAAAATTTTGTTGCATGCTCCCTACTGTGACGTAATGAAATTAGTGGCTAGCCGTGACCTGTAAGAAAGAATCTTTAATGTGGAAGGTGGGGAGGTGAAACTGCGGGAGGGAGGGATGGCATGCAACCAAGGGCCTTTTTAGCTTTTTTAAAAATTTGAATTTATTTAAAGTTAAAAAAGAGGGGTTTTTTTGGAATGACTAAGCCCATTAGGGAAAGTACGGGGGGAATTTTGTTTTTTTAAAGCCTGCAGCTTTTTAAAATTTGAATATGTATTTTAGAAAAAAAGGGAAAAAGTGCTTTATGGGAGAGACTATAAACAATATTTGAAACAGTCCAATGGATTAAAAATTTTCCCAATAAATTTTTGAAATTTTTGACGGGTTGGAGGGGGGGTTTTTGGGATTTTGTTTAAAGCGGGTTAGTGTGTGTGGGAATTGTAAAAACCTATTCTGCTTATTTGTTTTGGCGAGTCACCAGAGGGCAATAATTTGAGAAAAAGGGATGGGAAGCCCCATCACAGTAAGGGCAGAAATGGTAAAATGTGGGTGGGGTCAAATGGGGGGTTTGTGTAAAATTTGCGATTTAAGGGCCCAAAATATGGGTTTATTTCAAAAAACATAGAATGGGGTGAATCAAAAATTAAGTTGTTTTCCCCTGTTAATCCCTTTATTGTGTTCCATTTAATTAAAAGGGCTTAAAATTTGCAAAAAAAAAAAAAAAAAAAAAGAAAAAAGGGAAATTTGTTTTGTGAAAAATTTAAAGGGGGGTTAACAAATTTCCTAAATTTCTTTTTTTGAGTATTTTAAAATGGGTGCAATTTTGTTTATGGAGAAATTTTTAAGGGGGTTTGGGTTAATATATAGGCCACTCAAAGCCCGTCAAAATTTGGGGCTGGCCCCCTTTAAAAATTTTTTTAAAAAATTTTGATACAAAATTTCTAACCCTTTTTTAATGTTGAAAAAAAAAAGAATTTAAAAAATAAACCCAAAACTACAGTAACATGGGGGTTGAGGCTATTAAAAACTTTTTTTGTGTGGTATAACAAACTCATACACAAAAAAAATTTGGGGGTTTTGGGAAAATGACAAATTTACCCCAAGTTTTCACGGAATTTTGATTTTTTTCACATATAAAAAAGGGGTTGTATGGACCAAAAAAGTATTATTAAATTTTAAATGTAAACAACTTTTTTCCAAGAAAAAATTCCCCTGAATCACTTGGATAGGTTTAAAAAGGGCAAAAAATTTTTCCCACCATATAATTTTACACATGTCAGATTTTTAAAAAAAAGGGGCCCCTGTCATAAGGTCAAAACGGCTGCGGTTTGGGAAAGAGGTTAAGGAGGACCCATGCTTTTCCGGACTTTTTTTATTTTTTTTTTAGTAATTTCTTGAGTTCCCCAAAGAAATTACTTTTTTAAAGCATCTTCTCTTATATCTCTATGATATGCTGTTTCTGTGCTATTCCTTCTAGAAATTTATTGCTATGGGGGTGAGCTCTGTTCTCATTTCAGTGAGATATCTCTCACTATATCTCAAAGGACATGTAAGGCAGATCATGCATATTGCCTGCTGCGGTGCATTTTTCTTATTTAACGTGCAGCAGTGACTGCTTTATTGAGTTGTGTTGATGCACCTCTCCAGTATGTTGTTTTTGCCGACCTGGCTATAGGTCTCTTTCAGGTTTCAGAATGCTTTATGGCCTTGTTCAAAGCTTTGGCTCTGTATTAAATATATATACTGTATATGGGCAGAAAACGCTATTAATTGGATCAGTATAGACTTTTATAGTGGGATTAAAAATTAGGCAAACAGTTTTATACTAATATTTACGTATTCTTTTTTAGGTTTCTTTTTTTGAAGAAGAAAGAAATATATTAAGTAATAATAATAGTCCATGGATACCAGCACTACAATATGCTTTCCAGGATAAAGAGCACCTTTACTTAGTAAGTAGTACCTTAAATTAATACAAAATGAAGTAGCTACAGTTGTTGAATAGATCAACACTGTTGAGTGGCATATTCTGTGTGCCAGGGAGTAATGATCTGCGGGGACCAGGTTACTATCGGAATGCAACCATTTAATTACAGAATAAAGTCAGCTCTGCAGAGTTTATTAGTGCTTACCATAAAAGTACACACACCTATAGATCAATATGGGCTAACAACAACCTAACCAGCGGTCAGGAAACCAATTTATTTACACCTAAAAAACCTGACCCCGACGCGCGTTTCGCTTTAATGCTTCGTCCGGAGGTTGGGGTGCGTGTTTCTACTTCTGCCCCTACTGTTGGCACTATCTGATACTCACTATCTGCAATCTGTTTAAGGTCAGGTATTATTATTGTATATGTAAATGGGATGTATTTATTTATTTATTCATTCATTCATTCATTGCCTGAGGTCCTTACTAGGTTAAACATTGTGGTATAGTCATAGATTGTTTATTTGTGGCTTGGGCAGAGGTATGTACACGTTTTGGAGCAGTGTTATTGCCATTTTTTATAGAATTTTATTATTGGTTGTTTAAATAAATAAAGATTTTTTTTCATTTTTCATACATTGTGTTGTGTGTCATGTCTTACCATTAAAGTAATCAGAAACTTTGCACAAAACGTCTCAGTTTAATGACTTGTTTATAGAAGGTTCAAGGCTTCAAGACCTGATGCTTTTTAGTGCTTGTCTGCTCTGGCTTTAAGACATCCATATGCACTAATGAAACATATTGACAGCTATTGTGTACGAGGAATATATTGCACATGAGGCTACTAATGGCAACTGTTTGGCAGTCGTAAAGTTCTCGTTTTTGTGAAATATAAAAGTTCCCAAATATTTTATCCAATTATCACTATATTACTTTTGCGGTGAGTGTATGAGGAGACTGAAGTATGAAGCTCTGGTTCCGCTCCTCTCCTATCGCCGCACCTCCGCACCGCAAATACTTTTGAAACAGCACTTTTTAGTGCCATTAACTGCTTCCATGTTCCGGTGCACGGAACGAGTGTTTAGAGAGCAGGGGGAGCACAGAGACAGCAGTTCTTTCCCTGACATAGCTGAAAGCATGGCGTCCAAGGTGCGCCCTATCAGCCCCGCGCAACTCGGATTGGCAGTACAGTGCATCAGGGATCACAGCAGCACTTGAAGCAACTGTTACAGCCACAGTTATTGCCTCTATCACAGCAACGCTATCAGCTATGATGAAGTTGTATATATCTCAATTATCGGAGCTGGAACATAGAGTGAGCTGTGTGGAGGATGATATTCTGGGATCTAGAAGTACTATGCAAAAGTTTATTAAGAAAACTACTATGCTGCAAGACAAAATGGAGGACCTGGAAAACAGGTCCAGGAGAAACAATGCTAGTCATAGGAGTCCCAGAAACTTTAAAAAACCTGCTGAATTAACTAACAAAATTACAGTGACAATCCTTCTTGTTGGGCCGGGATCCAGCTAAAGTGGAGAGAGCACGTAAAATAGGTCACCAGATCTCTCAAAAGAAGAACAAAAGTAATTGATTTTGCAGAACAATCACAATTATTGGAAGCATTAGAAGAAAACAATAGCCAGGTACAATTGGATGGCAGAAAAAAAACTGTTGTTTGCAGATATTCAAACAGAGGTCTTGAGGAAAGAGACATCAATTCAAAGACATTTGCTCTACCTTGGTTGCTTAGCGATGGGATTTGCACTACGTTCCCGGCAGGTGCTACATTTTTTTTTCCAGAAAATGGAAAAACTTTGCCTACACCAGAGGAAAGCAGAAAGACCTCTTGGGGCTGTTCCTGAAGGAAAAGGACCTGCCATTAAGACAGGACTCTGTGGGCTCTGCTGCTATGATAATAAAGAAGACTATCTTCGCAAGTTTAACCCCTTAAAAGACCTTGAGCGTATCCATCGTCCAGGTCGTTTGGGGGTTAACGCACCTGGACGGGTTGATTTCGTTCCTGAGGATCACCGAACTCTAAAGCAGAGTTCGCGCGATCGGCGCGGGGTGTCAGCTGTATATTACAGCTGACATCCCGCAGCGTCGGCCCCGACCCCGGATCTAAAGATCTCTCATTCAAATCCCCTATGGGGAAATGTAAAAAAATAACGTGAAAAAAAGTAAAAAAAAAGTGAAAAACAAGTAAAACACAAACACGAAAAAATAAAATAAAAATACGTACACCGCCCTTTTCCCCTTTACCAAACGCCAATCGCCCAAAAAAGATCAAAATAAATAAAGTACCCATATTTGGTATCGCTGCGTGCTTTAATGACCTGCCCTATAAAATCTGTTTATGTTTAAATTTAAACCGTACGGGGAACGCCGTAAAAAAAAAACAAACAAAAAAAAAACAATCACAGAATTTAAAATTATTGTTCATCCCGCAGCACATAAAAATGGAATAAAAGCGATAAAAAACTCCTTAAACTCCAAGTTGTACCAAATTAAAAAGTCAGTTCATTCGCAAAAAAAAAAGGGCCTTATACAGCTTGTATCGG
>JAODAL010070224.1:0-16018 GCA_025379985.1 Phyllomedusa bahiana
TAAGTCCAGAGATACTGGCAGGAGATCAAGATGGTCACAACCAGACACAGCAAGAGGCTGTAACAGACGCAATGAACTGACCCAAAGAGTAGAGACAAGAACTTCTCTTGTAGCCAGAGGTCAGGGGGTGAAGAGGAAGGTGCACAGAACAGGAAACTTATAAATAGGCGGGAAGCTGCCGCGCACACGCCTTAGGAGGCACAGTCCCACAGACGGACCCAGGAAGAAAACAAGACTGGACAGGACAGGCAAGTCATAGCAGAACACAGGCTGCTGGAATCCTGCACGGGAAAAGCCCCAGCAGAGATATGGCAGGCACGGACAGGCCGACGGTCCAAGGCAGGGACCGCGGCTATAAACCCTTTGACATGGGTGAAGATGTAAAAGGAAACCTAGCCCCTTTAAATAGGAGCATGTGGTGCATGAGCTAAAAGTGGAAGGGGCTATAAAGTTTTTTTTGTTATAGGTCCCTGTCTTATCTATGTCCCTTGCTCTTCAGAAAAAAAAAAAAAGTCTAAATCAAAATTGTATTGGACTCAGGTTCACCTTTGAAATAGATCCCACAAAATTAGCCTTCCTGGATGTGATTGGTAAGAAAGGATATGATGGGAGATTGAAAACCTCCTTTTTTTCGCAAGGAAAACGGCATTGCAAACTCATCCTGCATTGGAGTAGCAGTCACCCTTATCCTTTGAGGAAAGGAACCCCACGGGGACAGTTCTTGAGATTGCGTGGGCAACTTTCCTCTAAAATGAATTCATTCATCAGGCCAAAGACATGTGGGGAGATTCAGAGAAAGAGGTACCCGGAAGGGATACTCAAGGAATCATAATCACTTTTGCACTCCGCACGGATGGGGAATGTACCTGGTTCCTAAAAGAAAGATAAATTATCCGTTTCAGGAATTATAAGATTGATAGGAACGTTTGATGCAGCCTCTAGTGAAGTTCGTAAGATACTAACTAAACATTGGTTTTATCCTTTAATGGACCCTGACATAAAAGATAAAGTGGGCCCTAGACCAGCCATTACATTCAGGAAGGGAAAAAGCCTTAAAGACCGTCTTGTGAGAAGTCATTATGTACCCCCCCAGAATGACTCGATGTGGCTAAATAGGCAACCGAAAGGCTGCTACAAATGTAGCGGATGTATAGGCTGCACATACCTTGAAATCGGAAAAACTTTCAGTAATGCCAAAACTGGACAATCATTTGTGATCAAGCACTTCATAAATTGTTGCTCAAAAGGAGTGATCTACCGTATTCGATGTCCATGTGGACTAGAATATGTAGGACAAAACGTGGTTAGGGTCGGCACTGAAGTCCCATTAGAATGTAGGTAAGGAGGTGATGCAAAGACCATCCAAAGCGGGATAGCCAAACCGCTGTATCAAATCCAGGAAAAAATAGTAGTTGGATGTCAGCATAAAACAACTCCTTTATAAGAATCCTAAGTTTCATGAAGCTACGTTTCGGCTCCAAAAAACAGATGAGCCTTTTTCAAGCATAAATCACAAGTGTCAAGTGCCTCAATATATATGTAAATCCATGTGCATCATCATCTTAAACACCCAATCACAAAATAGCAGGCATCATAAGCCCATCCCATCGATAATTCATACAAAATTATGTGACAATTAAAAACATATAAGACTGAAACAAGCGGGACCCATAGCAGGTATGATATAACTTACAGAGTTCTCGGCGTCCGCCAACTGTTACTGCGCCCTGTGCTAATCTCTCCAGGCGCCCCGCACCGAACTCGGCGTCTCTCAAAACGCTAATGCGCATGACCAAACCGGGCGCGCATGTCTGTTAGTGATCAAGCCTCACGCATCCAGTGCGCCTGTCTGTTGCCAGTACCTGGCGAAACCAGGAAGATTACTATCCAACATTAGGATGAAAAACATCATTTAGAGGGCTGCATATAAAGAGATCAATCAAGGAACCCATAACGGAGCTCACTAATGACAAAGGCGATATAGATGTCATCACTACCAGCTATGGCAACGCCATCACAGATTATGTGACAGACGTTCCCAAATGGCAGGAGCACTCATCTCCATCAGTAACACACAAAGTGTGAACTGGTGGGAAAGCGCAGCATCCTAATGCCTGTCATGGTCCCCAAAAGGTTCCATCATCATAATTGCTAGCCACATCAAACTGACATAAAACAAATGAGGCTGATCCCATTATAAATCCTATACACCATCATCATAAGACCATAATTAAAACCTTAATTGATCCACCGGGGAGACCCATTGTTTCGGGTCGGGGATCGATTTTTAGTAACATTGCAATTTTTCTTGATAGAATTTTGAGGTCCTATGCCACGACTGCTCCCTCCTATATTAAGGACACGTCGGATTTTCTTATCAAATTACAGGATATTGTATTACCGGATGAATTTTTTCTGGTGTCCTTTGATGTGGTGTCACTTTACACCTCCATTGAACATACAGCCGGTCTCTTGGCCGTGTCTAGGGCGCTAGCTGACGCAGGATGTGATTTGAGATTCTCGTTGGGGACAGGTTCTTCTTGCAGAAACGCGGCACAGCTATGGGGTCCAATGTGGCCCCCACTTATGCTAACATCTATATGGCAGCTGTGGAGGAAGAATGCATTTACCATTCTGGCTTTTCGGATCACATCCTGCGTTGGTGGCGCTACATTGATGATGTTTTTCTAATTGGACAGGCCCTGTGGAGGAATTGGAGCTCTTTCATCTATACCTTAATCAGTGCAGACCAGGTCTGCAATTTACTAAGGTAGTATCTAAGACGTCTTTACAGTTTTTTGGGCACTAAGGTTATGTGAAGGGAATTTGCGATTTAAAGAAAGGTTTTTTTTATCCAAAGGGGAACGGGTAGGAAAAAACCTTACTTTTTATAACCCCTTTCACCCTAAGCATATGTTGAAAAAGCCTCCCTTGGAGTCAAATTTTTTAAGGGTTAGAAAAGGGTAATCCCCTGAGGAATTTTAGGGTAAGAGGGGAAAATGGAGAAATGGGGTGAAAAAATTTTTTACAAAAAGGGGGTTAAACCCCAAAAAAATGTTGGGGGGGAAAACATAGAACCACGGTTTTTAAAAAGGGAAAGGGTTAAAAAAGAAGATTTCCCTTAAAAGGGCCCCAAAATTTGAAAAAAAATCAACGAATACCCTTTGTTTTACTTTCATTTACTGGGGGGTAGTATAGCCCAAGGGAAATTTTTGGGGAAAAGGGTTGGGGATTTTTTAAGAGAAGGGTTCCCTAATATTTTAGAAATTTTCTTTAATCCCTATGTTGGGGGATAAAGAAATAGGGAAAATTACGGGAAAAAAAAACTCGTTTAAGTCAGATTTTCCAATGGCCTCTGAGTTTAGGCATAAACCTTTTTTTGGGCCCCTCCAAAGATGGGTGCTTCCCCGGTTTTAAAAATGTTGCAAATTTTAAAATTTGAATTTAAAGGTGGGTTTCTTTTTTTCACCCAACCCAAACAGGGTTTTAACCCCTTTTTTAAAACAGGGGGAGGTTTACATTTTGGGGCGTTTTTAAAGCCATATATAAAGATCCCCTTTTCCCCCTTTTCAAACAAAGTATAATATTGGTTAAACAACCCCTGGAAGTTAAAAAAAGGAATTAACAAAACAAGGGGCACTATTCCCTTGTAAAATGCTCGAAATTTCCAGTTTTTCGTCATTTTTATCGAAATAATCATTCCCTTTTTTTCAAGTTGAGGTTCAGGATCATTGATAAGTTCCCCAACTTTTTAAACGGGGGGAGGGGACCCGGGGGGGGTTGCTCTTTAGGAAAAAAATTGGCAATGGGGTCTTTAATTGAATGCTCTCCATCCCCCCTGGACTTAAACTTTGGGAATCTCAATACTAAAAAGGGATAATTTAATTTTGTAAAATTTTTCTTCTGATATAGGTTTTTTATTTTGGCCTTTTGTTCAAATAATTTTAAATTTAAATTTTGTTTTAACATTCAAAAAGTATATCACATCCCCCCAAAAGGGTTTTTTTGGTTCACGTTTTTATTCTATTGGGGGGAAAAAAGAATAAGCGGGGACCCCCTATAAACAGGCATGTCCATGGGTGCTTAATAAAAACGCCCCTTTTTGATGATGGTGTTTTTGGAATTTTTTAATGGGGTCCCCCATTTTGTTTTATGTCAGTTTGATGTGGTAGGGAATTATGATGATTTGGAAAACCCTTTTGGGGGCCCTGACAAGGGATTTTTGGGTTTCTGGGGCTTTCCCACCCCGTTCCCTCCCTTTTTTGTGTACTGATGGGAATGGATGCTCCCCGCCCTTTGGGAACGTTGGTCACATTTTCCCGTGATGGGGGTTGCCTTTGCTTTGGGAGTGATGCCAAAACTATACCCCCTTTGTCATTAGTAGCTCCGTTAGGGGTTTCCCTTTATTGCTTTTTTTTATTCAGCCCTCTAAAATGATGTTTTTTCACCTAATGTTGGAAAATTAATTTTTTCCCGGGTTTTGCCATGGTTTTTGGGAAAAAAGGGCATGGATGCGTAGGCTTGATTTACTAACAGACCAGGCGGCCCCGGTTTGGTCATTCCTTTTAAACGTTTTGAGGGGGACGCCAGGGGTTCGGTGGGGCGGCCTGGGAAATTAGCCAAAAAGGGCCCTAAAAAGTTGGTGGGCGCCGGGGAAAATCTGTTAAAATTATTTCTTTCCTGCTATGGGTCCCCCCTTTTTTCATTGTATATGGTTTTTTAATTGTCCAAAAATTTTGTATGGATGGGAAAGGGTTTTTTAAAGGGATGGGGGTTTAATTGATGGCCCCGCTATTTTTTTGATTGGGTGTTTAAGATGGGTGATTTCACTTGGGTTTAAAATTTTATAAATTTAGGGGGACTTGACAATTTGGGGATTTTTGCTTGAAAAAAGGACTTCCCTTTGTTTTTTGGGGCCGAAAAAAGTGGGTTCATGTATTTGGATTCTTATAAAAAGTTTTTTATGCTGACATCCAACTACTTTTTTTTTCCTGGGAAATGTTTGGAAAAAACCCCTCCCGGGGAACTTAAAAAGGGAATAGGTGAAATCTATTTCGACCCTTGCAATAAAAAGACACCCCAGTGTCCCAGGCATTTTCGGGGTAACCCTGGGGGGGGTTTTTAAAAGCCTTTTTGAATCATGGGAATTTTTTCTTTTTAGAAACCCCCTGAAAGGAAGGTTTATTTTTTAAAAATGGGGTCTCCCCCTTTGAAGGGTGAAACATTTTGGGATTAAAACCTTAGGAACTTTACATCCCCAGGGGGTTAAGGAAACTAAAAATTTTTTTGGCCCTTTGGGGGAAAAAAGGGGGATCATGGGTTTTTGGGCCTTTATTATTTCCCGGCTAGGGGATTTTTGGAAAATTATTTCCCCACAGTTCCCTTTTAAGCAACTCTATATAGTTTCATTTAACCCTATATTTCTATTTTTTTCTCTTTTTTAGGTTTTTTGGGTTTTAAACCAAACATGCACTTGATCCTTTTTTTTCATTTAGGGTTTTTGTTTGTTTTATCGTTTAAACTTTCCCCTCTTTGTACATCCATCCATCTTGAAACACTTTCAGGATGGTACCCAAACAAATCTGTTCTAAAAGACTTTTTTTTCGCCCATTGGGGGCAAAAACTGAATCAAAGCTCGTGCCCAGTTGGGCGGCTCTTGTTCTTGGCCCCTTTTATATTTAAAAAAGCTTGGGGGCAGAAAAATACGCATTTCTTTATTTTTCCACCGCAACAGTTGGGGGAAGTTATTTTCGCACTTAAGTGTGGGCGGAAAATGATGTTTGGGGCGGGGGCAGTGATCCCTAGTGGGGCGTATGCATACCCGCACCCCCAGGGCCCGGGAAATCACTTTTAAATTTGTGTTTCGAGGGGGGGGAAGGGGGCGAGGGGGGGGAGGAAGCAGTTGGGCCGGGGGTTAACCCTAGTAACGGTTGTAAATTTCATTCCGGGCTCCCGGACATTTAAAAGGGTGTTTTTCATTCTACCAAAAAAAGGGGGGGCCCCACCCCATAGCCCCCCCTTTTAAGTCTTATGAGGGCCCTACGCTTTTTGACCTGTTTTTGGTAGAAATTTTCAGACTCCTTCTTTTGGGTTTATACAGACTTCTTTTTTTTGTAAATTTTTTACCTACAAAGCTGTGGGGTTTTACAGTTTTTCACCGTGGGGGGGGGGCGGTTTTTGGGTAAATTTAAAGTTGGTTATAAACTCCTTTTGCCTTTTTTTGAACCCACGATGTAAGTTATGTATTCCCCGTAAAAATTTTTTGATAAGTACCAATTTTTTATTACCATTGAAATTTATACCCTCTTAATTTCTGGTTTTGGGTTAGGGATAAATGGGGTTTAAAACTATCTATCTATACCCCTTTTTGAAAAAATTTTTGGGAAAAAAAAAAAAAAAAAAAAATTTAATTTTTTGATCAATACATTTACTCTATTTGTTCCCTTTAGGATTTGGGGGTCGAAAACAGCGGGGCAAATTTTATGTTTAAACCCCGTAAGGGTAAGATTGGGTCTATAGGGTAAGTCTCTGGGCCCCGTGGGAGGGGGTCGGGGGGGCCCTGGCGGGTTTTAAAAAAATTTCTCTACAAAATTTTCACTGATTAAAAGGAACCCCCCCTGGGCCTCAGATGTGTTCTTTTGAGTGTGCCTTTTTTTTTTAATTTGGGACCCCATGTGTCTTTGATTATGTAAAAATTAAATGTAATGCTCAATTCCCCCCGTATTATTTTTTAAATTTTTGAAGTAAAAGTTTTTATTTTTATTAACACCCAATTTTTCATAAGACCATTTTTGGGGGGGGGGGCGGCCGGGGTCTTCGAAACCCCCATGCCATGAATTACTAAAGGTTTTAACCCTTCAATTTCTTTAAATTTGTTTCCGACTGGGGCCCCTTTTTTCTATTATGAAAAATTTTCAATGTCCAGCACTCGGTTTATTTCGGTTTTTAAGGGGGGAAAGGGGTATTTTCAACTCAAGGGTTCAGAAACCAACTTAAAAATTTAAATTTCCCAGCCACACCAAGGGGGGTTTTTTACTTCAAATGCAATTTTTTATAAGGGGCATAAATGATAAAAATTAAATTATTGTAAAATAAATTATCCTTCTCATCCTATTTTGTATACATTTAGTTTACTATAACTTATATTTGTACTCACTATGTCCTTATAAATATTGCACTTTGAAGTAAAAAAAATCCCTTGTGTGTGCTGTGGAATTATATTGAGTTGGTACTGAACCTTGAGTTGCAATACTCATTTCCACTTGCACGATAATCACCGAGTGCTGGACATTGTAAATTTTCATATAGACAACGGGCAGTCGGCATCTAGTTAAGCATTGAATGTTAACCATGAGTAATTCATGGACATGGTGGTTTCTGAAGAGCAAGGACAGAAAACCAAACAAAAATGGAGTGCGTATGATAATTGTGTGTAATATAAAATATAACTTTTACTTCACAATTTAAAATAATATGCGGCTGAGCATTACAGTAATTTTGTACATACATCAAAGACACATGAGTGCCATTAAAAAACAGCACACTCAAAAGAACTCACTCTGACGGGTCACTGGGGGTCTCTATATCAGTGTAAATTGTAGAGCACTCGCCCCGACAAGGGCGACCCTACACTGGCGCAGAGACTTACCCTATAGACTCCAATCTTACCCTTACGTGGTTATCATACAATGTCCCGACATGTTTCGACCCACCACAGTCTCTTCAGGGAACAAATAGAGTGATGTATATGATCTAAAAATTGAATCAAATAATTCAAAAAGAGGGTATAGATAGATAGATTTACCCCAATTTATACTAACCCATACCAGAAATATAGAGGGTATCAATACAATGTAATATAAATTGGTACTTATCAAATAGTTACTGGGATACATAACGTTACATCGTGGGTTCATAAAAGGCAAAGGATGTTTATAACCAACATGGAATATCCAAACGCCTCCCCACGGTGCAAACTGTAAACCCCACAGCGTTGTAGGTATGTACTACAAAAAAGAGAGTCTGTACTCACCAGAAGAGGAGTCTGTAAATTGCTACCAATACAGGTCACAGAGCGTATGGCTCATAAGACTTACAGAGGGGCTATGGTGTGCCCGCCGTTTGTAGAAATGAAAAGACAGCCTTAAATGTGCCGGGAGCCGGATGTATTACAGCCGTTACTAGGGTAACCCGGTCACGTGCTTCCTCCGCCCTCCGTCACTTCCGCCCTCAGAACACAGAATTCAAATAGTGACTTCCGCCCTGAGTGCGGGTATGCATGACGCGCACTATGTCACTGCCGCGTCCAACATCACTTCCGCCCACACTTACTGAGTGCTGAAAATAACTTCCGCCCACTGTGCGGTGGAAAATGACGAATAGCGTAGTTCTGCCACAGCATTTTAATATACAATGGGCACAGAACAAGAGCCGCCCAACTAGGGCACGAGCATGATCTCAGTTCGTGACCCCAATGGGCGAAAAATAGTCATAGAACAGATCTTGTTTGGTACCATCCTGATAGTGATCAAGATGGATCGGATGTGACAAAGATGGCAAGTATACGATACAACAGTATAACGTAACATAAATGAAATGAGGATCAAGAGTGCATGTGTGGCTTAATGCAAAAATACAAAAAGAGATAGATAGAAATATATGGTTCAAGTGCATATATATAGAGTTGCTTAAAAGAACTGTGAGGACTCCAAAAATACCATCAGCCTAGGCATAATGAAGCCTAAGACATGATCCCCACATTTATAAATAGCAACTAAAGTTTAGCTGTTCATTAAGCCCCTGTGGATGTATAGTTCCTAAGGTGTAAATCCAGAAGGTTTCACGTCTAAGGAGATCCATATCAAAATCACCCTTCCTTTCATGGGGTCTAAGAAGATCAATTCCCATGATTCTAAGGTCTTTAAAAATTCCCCCCTGTTGACTCCAGACATGCCTGGACACTGGGGTGTCTCTTTTATTGCGAATGTCGCATAGATGTTCACCTATTCTCCTTCTTAGTTCCCGAGTGGTCTTTCCAACATATTCTAGGAAAAAATAGTAGTTGGATGTCAGCATAAAACAACTCCTTTATAAGAATCCTAAGTACATGAAGCTACGTTTCGGCTCCAAAAAACAGATGAGCCTTTTTCAAGCATAAATCACAAGTGTCAAGTGCCTCAATATATATGTAAATCTATGTGCATCATCATCTTAAACACCCAATCACAAAATAGCAGGCATCATAAGCCCATCCCATCGATAATTCATACAAAATTATGTGACAATTAAAAACATATAAGACTGAAACAAGCGGGACCCATAGCAGGTATGATATAACTTACAGAATTCTCGGCGTCCACCAACTGTTACTGCGCCTGTGCTAACTTCCCAGGCGCCGCACCGAACTCGGCGTCTCTCAAAACGCTACTGCGCATGACCAAACCGGGCGCGCATGTCTGTTAGTGATCAAGCCTCACGCATCCAGTGCGCCTGTCAGTTGCCAGTACCTGGCGAAACCAGGAAGATTACTATCCAACATTAGGATGAAAAGCATCATTTAGAAGGCTGCATATAAAGAGATCAATCAAGGAACCCATAACGGAGCTCACTAATGACAAAGGCGATATAGATGTCATCACTACCAACTATGGCAACGCCATCACAGATTATGTGACAGACGTTCCCAAATGGCAGGAGCACTCATCTCCATCAGTAACACACAAAGTGTGAACTGGTGGGAAAGCGCAGCATCCTAATGCCTGTCATGGTCCCCAAAAAGGTTCCATCATCATAATTGCTAGCCACATCAAACTGACATAAAACAAATGAGGCTGATCCCATTATAAATCCTATACACCATCATCATAAGAGCGTATTTATTAAGCATCATGGACGATGACCTGTTATATTGGTCCCGCTTATTCTTGTCTTCCTCCTATAGGATAAAAACGTAGATCAAAAAATCGTGATGTGATATACGTGTTTGAATGTTAAAAACATAATTACTTAATTATTTGAACAAAGGGCACAATATATACCTATATCGAAGAATATATACAAAATTCTAACCTGTTAGTATTGATTCCAGATTAAGTCCAAGGGATGGAGAGCATTAAATTTTAAAGATCCATTGTAATTCTTTCCTTAAGAGCAACTTTTCCCGGTCCCCTCCCCGTTTAAGTGGGGGAACATGATCAATGATCCTGAACCTCAACTGAGAGATAGAATGTTTATGTTCAATGAAGTGACGAGCAACAGGTAAGTCGAGCATTTTACAGCGTATAGTGCTCTTGTGTTTGTTAATCCTCTCCCTTACTTCCATGGTTGTTTCACCAATGTATATTTTGCTGCAAGGGCATGTAATCATATATATGGCATAGGACGTGCGGCATGTAAACCTACCCCTGATTTTAATGGGTTTACCTGATTGTGGGTGATAAAAAGTATCACCTTTAATCAAATGATTACAATTGCTACAGTTTAAGCATGGGAAGCAGCCCATCTTTGGAGGGGCTAAAAAGGTCTGCCTCATCTCAGAGGCCATTGGTAAATCTGACTTAACGAGTTTATCCCGTAAGTTCCTACTTCTCCTGTAGGCCATCATAGGGATCTCAGAGAATTCTGAAATATTAGGGAAGCCTCTCTGTAAAAAATGCCAATCCTTTCTCAAATTCTCTGCTATCCTACCCCCAGTAAAACTGTATGTAAAAAACAAAGGTATTCGTTGATTTTGTTTTCTATAAATGGGACCTTAACGTATCTTCTCTTCCCATTCCTTTTAACCGTGTTCTATGTTTCCCCCAAAACAATTTTTCTGGGGAAAACCCCTTTGTATAAATTTTTTCACACATTTCCTCCACTCTTCTCTCTATCCTAGAATCCTCAGAGACTATCCGTCTAACCCTGACCAATTGACTCCAAGGGAGGGAATTCAACATATGCTTAGGGTGATAGCTGTTATAAAGAAGTAGGTTGTTCCTATCCGTCTCCTTAGTAAAAAGATCTGTCTCTAAACGCAAATTCCTCACATAGAC
This sequence comes from Phyllomedusa bahiana, assembly GCA_025379985.1. Taxonomy (NCBI): domain Eukaryota; kingdom Metazoa; phylum Chordata; class Amphibia; order Anura; family Hylidae; genus Phyllomedusa; species Phyllomedusa bahiana. The sequence continues at coordinate 11,034 of JAODAL010070224.1, forward strand.
CTTAGTATCCAAAAACTGTAAAGACGTCTTAGATACTACCTTAGTAAATTGCAGACCTGGTCTGCACTGATTAAGGTATAGATGAAAGAGCTCCAATTCCTCCACAGGGCCTGTCCAAATTAGAAAAACATCATCAATGTAGCGCCACCAACGCAGGATGTGATCCGAAAAGCCAGAATGGTAAATGCATTCTTCCTCCACAGCTGCCATATAGATGTTAGCATAAGTGGGGGCCACATTGGACCCCATAGCTGTGCCGCGTTTCTGCAAGAAGAACCCGTCCCCAACGAGAATTCAAATACATCCTGCGTTTGCTAGGGGGCCCTAGACACTGCCAAGAGACCGGCTGTATGTTCAATGGAGGTGTAAAGTGACACCACATCAAAGGACACCAGAAAAAATTCATCCGGTAATACAATATCCTGTAATTTGATAAGAAAATCCGACGTGTCCTTTATATAGGAGGGAGCAGTCGTGGCATAGGACCTCAAAATTCTATCAAGAAAAATTGCAATGTTACTAAAACTCGATCCCCGACCCGAAACAATGGGTCTCCCGGTGGGTCAATTAAGGTTTTTTAAATTTTGGTCTTATGATGTGGTGTATAGGATTTTAATGGGATCAGCCTCATTTGTTTTATGTCAGTTTGATGTGGCTAGCAATTATGATGATGGAACCTTTTGGGGACCATGACAGGCATTAGGATGCTGCGCTTTCCCACCAGTTCACACTTTGTGTGTTACTGATGGAGATGAGTGCTCCTGCATTTGGGAACGTCTGTCACATAAATTTGTGATGGCGTTGCCATAGCTGATAGTGATTGACATCTATATCGCCTTTGTCATTAGTGAGCTCCCTTATGGGTTCCTTGATTGATCTCTTTAATTGCAGCCCTCTAAATGATGTTTTTCATCCTAATGTTGGATAGTAATCTTCCTGGTTTCGCCAGGTATGGCAACAGACGGCGCACTGGATGCGTGAGGCTTGATCACTAACAGACATGCGCGCCCGGTTTGGTCATGCGCAGTAGCGTTTTTTAGAGACGCCGAGTTCGGTGCGGCGCCTGGGAAGTTAGCACAGGCGCAGTAACAGTTGGTGGACGCCGAGAACTCTGTAAGTTATATCATACCTGCTATGGGTCCCGCTTGTTTCAGTCTTATATGTTTTTAATTGTCACATAAATTTTATGAATTATCGATGGTGAGGGGCTTAGGGTGCCTGCTATTTGTGTTGGGGGTTTAAGATGATGATGCCCCATGGATTTACATATATATGAGGCACTTGACCCCCTGTGATTATGCTTTAAAAAAGTCAAACTGTTTTTTGGAGCCGAAAAGTAGCTTCATGTACTTAGGATTCTTATTTAAAGGGTTGTTTTTTGTGACATTCCAACTAACTTTTTTTCCTGGGATTTGATCAAGCGGGTTTGGCTATCCCGCTTTGATGGTCTGTTGAATCACCTCCTTACCTACATTTCAAATTTTGGACTTCAGTGCCGACCCTAACCACGTTTTGTCCTACATATTCTAGTCCACATGGACATCGAATACGGTAGATCACTCCTTTTGAGCAACAATTTATGAAGTGCTTGATCACAAATGATTGTCCAGTTTTGGCATTACTGAAAGTTTTTCCGATTTCAAGGTATGTGCAGCCTATACATCCGCTACATTTGTAGCAGCCTTTCGGTTGCCTATTTAGCCACATCGAGTCATTCTGGGGGGGTACATAATGACTTCTCACAAGACGGTCTTTAAGGCTTTTTCCCTTCCTGAATGTAATGGCTGGTCTAGGGCCCACTTTATCTTTTATGTCAGGGTCCATTAAAAGGATATACCAATGTTTAGTTAGTATCTTACGAACTTCACTAGAGGCTGCATCAAACGTTCCTATCAATCTTATAATTCCTGAATCGGATAATTTATCTTTCTTTTTAGGAACCAGGAGACATTCCCTATCCGTGCGGAGTGCAGAGTGATATGATTCCTTGAGTATCCCTTCCGGGTACCTCTTTTCTCTGAATCTCTCACACATGTCTTTGGCCTGATGAATGAATTCATTTTTAGAGGAACAGTTGCGACGCAATCTCAAGAACTGTCCCCGTGGGATTCCTTTCCTCAAAGGATAAGGGTGACTGCTACTCCAATGCAGGAGTGAGTTGCATGCCGTCTCCTTGCAAAAAATGGAGGTTTTCAATCTCCCATCATATCCTTTGCTTACCATCACATCCAGGAAGGCTAATTTAGTGGGATCTATTTCAAAGGTGAACCTGAGTCCAATACAATTTTGATTTAGACTTTTTTTTTTTTTTTTTCTGAAGAGCAAGGGACATAGATAAGACAGGGACCTATAACAAAAAGACTTTATAGCCCCTTCCACTTTTTAGCTCATGCACCACATGCTCCTATTTATGGGTCTAGGTTTCCTTATACATCTTCACCCATGTCACGGTTCATGCCGCGGTCCCTGCCTTGGACCGTCGGCCTGTCCGTGCCTGCCATATCTCTGCTGGGGCTCCCTGTGCAGGGATTCCAGCAGCCTGTGTTCTGCTATTTTACTTCCGCCCCTGTCCAGTTTTGTTGCTTCCGGGTCCTGTCGTGCATTGTGCCCCCAAAGGCGTGTGCCGGCGCTTCCCCCTATTTAAATTTCCTGTTCGTGCACCCCCCTTTCTTTCCCCCCTGCCCTCTGGCTCAAAGGGGAATTCTTGTTCTATCTGGGTCAGTTCATTGCAGTCTGTTACGCCTCTTGCTGTGTCTGGTTTTTTTGACCATCTTGAGCTCCCGCCGTATCTCTGGGCTTAACCCTGGGGATGCTGGTCCGTCTGTGTCATCTGGCTCCTGCCCTTTTATCTTCTCCTTTATGTCATGTCTCTGCACCTGTCCCGTGTCTGCCTTGGCACCCGTTCCTTTTGTACCTGTCGTGTTACCCTCCGGTTCCTGACGTATTTTGTGGGGTAGTTTTCCCCCCCCGTACCCGCTGTGTTCCTTTTACGTTGTACCCGCCCCGCTTATGTTCTACTATGTTTCCGTGTTCCTGTCCCGCACTCGGTGTCAAACCCAGGTAGCCACGTCAGGGGGGGACCCGGGGGTCCCGCAGCCAAATCCCTCCCGCTTTGCGGCGGGGGCTGGTGAAGACGGGGGCCCCTTAACTCCGTCCCCGGGGTGGTCCTCCAGCTACCACCTCGCCCCGGTGATCCGGGGGATCCACACCCGGAAGTCAGCGGTCGGCGCCTTGGCAAATATCTGTCAGCGCCGCGCCGTTACCGTATAACGCCTGGATTCCCCCTGGGGTGACCTCGCCTACATTTTTTGCCGTTACCTGCTGTCATGTCTGTCTTGTTTGTTCGCTGGCTTATGGTTCGCCCAGAGTGTCCGTCTGTTCCGTGGCTCATGTTTCGCCCAGGGTCTGTCTGTTTCCGCTGGGTTATGGTTCGCCCCGAGTGCTGTCTGTTTGCTGGCCCTGGTTCGCCCAGAGTGTCTGTCTGTTCCGCTGGTCATGGGTTGCCCCGGTTCTGTCTGTTCGCTGGCTAGGTTCGCCAGAGTGTGTCTGTCTGTTCCCCTGGCTCTTGGTTCGCCCCGGTGTCTGTCTGTTTTCCCCTGGCTCATGGTTCCCCAGATGTCTGTCTGTTCCGCGGTCCTTTGGGTTCCCAGAGTTGTCTGTCTCGCGCTCATGGTCCAGCCCCGAGATCCCTTTTTGGGCCCAGCCATGGTCTAGCCCCCGAGCAACCGTTTGGCCTATCATGATCGCCAGACATCCCCTTTGGGCCCAGCTCATGGTCCAGCCCAAGGGATCCGTTTGGCCTAGTCATGTTCCCGCCCAGAGCATCCCTTTGGCCTACTCAGTCCAGCCCGGGGTCCGTTTGGCCTAGCTCAGGTCCAGCCAAGTCCCTTTTGGGCCCAGCTCATGGGGCCAGCCCCGAGCATCCCCTTTGGGCTACCATGGGCGAGCCCAGAGAATCCGTTGGCCTATCTCATGGGCCCGCCCAGAGCATCCTTTGGCCCAGTCATGGTCCCCGCCCAAGCATTTTCCGTTTGGCCTAGCCATGGCCAGCCCCGAGATCCGTTTGGCCTAGTCATGGCCCGCCAGAGCATCCGTTTGGCCTGCTCATGGTCCCGCCCAAGATCCCTTTGGCCCCGTCATGTCCAGCCCCAAACATCCGTTTGGCCTGCTCTGGTCCCGCCCAGAGCATCCGTTTTGGGTAGTCATGGTCCAGCCAGGCATCCGTTTTGGGACTCTGGTCCAGCCCAGAGATCCGTTTGGGCCAGCTCTGGTCCCGCCCAAGCATCCGTTTGGCCCGCTCATGGTCCAGCCCAGAGCATCTGTCTGTTGTCTACTCATGGTCCCCGCCCAGGCATCCCCTTGTTGTCTAGCCATGGGCCAGCCAGGGCAATCCATCTTTTCTAGCTCATGGGCCCGCCCTGATTCCCCCCCCTTTTGGGCCCAGTGCCCGTTTGTTCCCCCATGCATTCCCTTTTCTAGGTTTTCCCCTTTCTGGTAATCACTTGTACTTGGTTTTGGGGTTGCCCCATGAAGTTCGGGGACCATGTGGAATCCCTTCTGTGATTTGGAGGGGTAAGAGGGGGCTTTTAGGGGGGGTACTGTCCCCGGGAAAAGCCGGTCCCTGCCTTGGACCGTCGGCCTGTCCTTTTCCTGCCAGTTGTGGGGTCCCTGTGCGGGGTCCCAGCGCCTGGTTCTGCTATGTACTTCCTGTCCTGTCCAGTGAAACGAATTGAATTAAATTTATAGTTTGACAATCATTTTTAATTTTTGGCTTCCTCTTTTCTTCTTCAAAAATTAAATCTTTGTTCAAAATGAATTTCTGACTAGGATACAAGGACATGTTTGTTCCGCTCACATATTGGGTCTAGATATACGTCAGAAGGGCCCTGGGTTTAATAACAGGTCATTTGTGCTGCTTATTTTTAAAGGTTATTAGATAGTGTAACTAAGGAGATGTCGAGTATTCATTTTTATTTTTTTTGGGG
>JAODAL010070225.1:0-16018 GCA_025379985.1 Phyllomedusa bahiana
TCGGGACAAAGGTCATGTGATCAATTTTACAAAATTTTCACAGGTGGGGGGCAAGAGGGGAACACCAGAGCCCAAAGACGTAACAAGAAGCTATTGTGCTCTAATACACAAAGTGAAATGGGGCCCCCCAGCTACCTTGTGCAAACACGCAAACGGTGACCCTTTTATGTGAACGCCCCCCTGCGGGCTGTCATTGCCGGGAGTGGGTAAAATTTACGGGTAATTTTTTAGATTTCTTTTTTTGGGGCCGTTCTATGGACCCAGAACCCTATCAAAAAACGAAAGTTTATACGGGGGGCAAGACGCTGTGTTGGGAAAAAACCCTTAAAAATTTTTTTTTTTTTATTTTAAACCCCATTTACAAACAAAACAGTTTACTATGTTGGGAATATGCAAACCAGTCTTTGTAATAGCATAAAAGCAATTTGTCCTTCAAATTTTGCCTAAATATTTGCTGCAGTACTGGGCCTTTTTGGTTTATAAAACTGACGACTGACAGTTAATTATTATTTTCTATGTACTAATTGGTGCCCCGTTGCTTTTTCACCTTTTGTTCATTTTTGGGAGAAAAAGCACAGCATTAAAAATACTTTTTAATGCTGTACATTTCGGAAAAAAAAAAACGCCCAAAAAAAAATTTTACTTTGAAAATTAAACCCCAATAGGCTAAACATTAAAAGTTTTCAAATTTTTATTGTTAATTTTGAAAAAGGGCTTTTTTTCCCCACGACTTTTTTTGATCCGTTTTTTTACGGATCCGTTTTTACATCCCAAAACGGGTTCTACAATTTTTCAGTGTTTATTAAACATTAAAATTCAATGGCAAAAGCGCATCGCTGTTCCCAAAGGGAGAACGCTGGGTGCCTTTTTTAGGAAACCCCCGCCCTGCGCATTTTCCCCATCCGCTTTAAGAAAAAACATGTCAATTCTTCTTGCGGTTTTTAAAAGCAAAATTTAAAGCCCCTAGGAAAATAATGGGGGTCCGCTTTTGGCACCTGTCCAAAACGCTCCACACCCCCGGGTTTCGTAAACACCTGGGGCTTTTTCATCCTAAAGCGGATGCGGGAAAACGCAAGGGGCGGGTGCCAAAGGGGGGTCGGAGGGGAAACCGAGGCGTGGCTGCATCAAAAAGCGGGGGAAAGGAGACACTGCAGCAGCTAAAGCGTCGACGTGGCGGGTTTCCGCTGATCAGCTGAGGCCTGGAGCGACGATGGCGGCGGCCGCTGATCAAACCGAGGCCAAACTATGTGTGGGCGGGCCGCCTTGGGTCCCCCCTGAGGTAGGGGCGAAAGATGTCGGGCGGGGCCGGGGATCACCCGAGGCTTTGGGGCGACGATTTTTCGGGAAACGGGGGCCCCGATCAACCCGAGGCAGCCTATGGTTTGGGGGGGGCCGCTGGGAACAGCCTAGCGGGGAAAGATGTCGGGTGGCCCGGGTGATCAGCTTGAGGCTGGGCGACGATTTTGGGGGGGCCCGGGGCCCCCTGGGTCAGGCCCGAGGCGGGCGACGGAAGTTCGGGGCGGCCGCTGATCAAACTGAGGCTGGAGCGACATGTTCGGTGCGCCGCGATCCCGCTTTTAGGCTGGAAACGAAAGATGGTGCGGGGGGGCCGCTGACCCGCAGGCTGGATCGACGGGTGTTTCGGGGGGGGGCCGCTGAACAGCAGAGGCTGGAGCGACGATAAACGGGCGGCCCCTGATCACTTAGGGAGGAGCGACGATGTTTCGGCGGGCCCCTGATCACTGGGGGTGGAGCGACGATGTCGGGGGGCCGCTGATCCCGCTTTAGGGGGAGGAACATGTTTCAGGCGGGCCCCTGAATTTACTGGGGTTTGGGACGCGAATGGGGCGGGGGCCGCTGATCGCGAGGCTGGGGGCGAAAGAAAGTGCGGGCTGCCGCTGATCAGCCCGGGGTGGAAACACAAATTTTGGGGCGGCCCCTGATCACAAAGGCGGGGCGACGAGTGCGGGCGGGCCGCTGATTTAGCTGAGGCTTGGGGGCGACGATGGGGGCGGTGGCCGCTGGAAACAGCCCGAGGCTGGGGCGACGATTTCGGGCCCCGGGGCCCCTGATCAGCTGAGGCTTTGGGGCGACGAAAGTGCCGGGCGGCCGCTGATCAGCTGAGGCCTATGTGCGGCGGCCCTGGGTCCCCTGAGGCCCGGGGCGGCGAACCCTGCGGGCTCCCGCTGAACAGCTGGGCTGGGGGCGACGAAGGTTTCCCGGAGGGCCCGATCCCGCTGAAAGGGAAACTTTTGTTTTGGGCGGGCCCCTGGGTCAAAACTGAGGTTTGGAAACGACGATTTTTCGGAAGGGGGGGGCCCCCTGATCAGCTTAGGCTGGAGCGACGATGTGGGGGGGCGCCGGGGGCTGATCAGCTGAGGGAGCTAAGTGTGGGGGCCGCTGATCACTTAAAGGGTGGGGCGACGATGTGCGGGCGGCCCCCTGTTTACCCGAAGCTGGAGCACGATGTGGGGGGGGCCCGGGCCCCCTTGGGCAGCTAGGGGGGAGCGACGAAGTGCGGGGCGGCCGGGTGATCCCGCCCGAGGCGGACGACGAAAGGCGGGGGGGCCCCTGATACTGAGGCTTGGAAACGCAAAAGGGGCGGCCCGCTGATCAGGCTGAGGCTGGAGCCCACGATGTGCGGGCGGCCCGTGATCACGGGGCTGGACGAAAAGGGTTTAAGCGGGCGGGGGCCCCGAACAGCTGAGGCTGGAGCGACGATGGCAGGCGGCCAAATGGGTCATTTGGGGTGGGGGCTGGAGGGGGAGATTGCGGGCCCCCCCTGATTTAGCTGAGGCTGGACGACGATTTTGCGGGGTAGCCGCTGATCACGGGCTTTTATCGACGGTGTGCGGGCGGGCCCCTGAACAGCGAGGCGAGCGAAAGTGTGGGGGGGGCTCCGGGTGAACCCTAGGGGTTGGGGCGACGAAAGTGCGGGGCGGGCCCCCTGGGGTTTAGCTTTAAGGTGGACGACCTTTGCGGGCGGCCGCTGAACCCTCTGAGGCTGGGGCGAAAGATGTGGCGGGCCCGGCCGCTGACACTGAAGGGAGCAAAAGGGGGGCGGCCGCTGAAAACAGCTGAGGCTGGAGCGAACGATATGGGGCGGGCCGGCCCCTGTTTAGCTGGGGCGGAGCGACGAAAAGTTTTTGGGGGGCGGCCCCCTGATCAAAACCCGAAAGGGTGGAAACGACGATGTGCAAAAGGGGGCCCCTGAAACAGCGGGGCCCGGGGCAAAGATGGTTTCGGGCCCGGCCGCTGATTCAGCGAGGCTGGGGCAAGATGTGCTGGCCCGGCCCCTGATTCGCCCGGGGCCTTGGGGCGAACGATGTTTTCGGGGCGGCCGCGATAGCTGAGGCAGCTATGGGGGCGGGCGGGCCCCTGAACAACTGAGGCGGGGCGAAGATTGCGGCGGCCGCTGATAGGGGGGGGCTGGGCCCACGATGTGCCGGGCGGCCGGGTGATTTACTTAGGCGGGGGGCGACCCAAGTGCAGCCCCGGCCAAGAACAGCTTGGGGGTTTGGGGCGACGATGTGCGGGGCCCCGCTGATCAGCTAGGGTGGAGCGACGATGTGCGGGCTGCCCTGATTTAGCTGGGGTTTTTGGGGCGACATGTGCGGGCTGCCGCTGATTCAGCCGAGGCTGGGGGGCGAAAATGTGGGGCCGGGGCCGCTGATCAGCTTGGGGGAGCGATGGCCCGGGGGGCCCGGAACAGCCCGGGGGCAAACGAAAGTGCAGGGCCGGGCCCCTTTTCGGCCCGGCATCGATTTGGGGGGCTGGGCCCCTGAACCGCTGAGGCGGCGATGAAAAAGAACTCATTCCCCCCTCCCCTGTTTTTTGAAAAAAAAAGCATCCGAAAAACGGGGCGTAAAACGCAGGTTAAAAAACATTTAAAAAGGATCCAAAAAAAGTAACAAAGCGCCTTTTTCGGGTCCGCTTTTCCCGGGTGCGCTTTTCAACTGTCAACGGATCCTTAAAAAAAGGGTCCAAAAAGCCGTGTGAACAAAAACCCCCAAAAAGGGTTTGGGAAAAATTGGAAATCAGGGGCTGTTTTGGGGAACTATTTTTTGGGTTTTGGCATAATCGTCCCGTCCCGCTGTTCTTTGACATTTTTGCCTCCCCTTATCTTAAACTAAACCCAAATAAAACTGAACTTTTTTTCATCCCCCCATCTAAATAACAGACCTTAAACCCCGCCCTTTCTGGGCCCCAGTGTGTGAAAACCACCATAACCCGAGGCAGCAGGCCCCCTGTCCGGGGGTTTTTACTAGAAATTTTGATCTGATCTTACCCCAAAAATCAAAACCCCTTTTTCCGCCTCCGTCACCCACCTCAAAAACTCTCCAAATCCGACCTTTTTTCACTGTGAAAACAACTCAAAATCTCAATTTTTGCTCTTTTTCTTTCTCATCTCGACTACTTAAAATCCCTGCTTTTTTCGGTCCCCCCCTCTGTAAAACCCCTCCCCCCCCAATCTGTCCTGAAAAGCAAGCCCCCAAGCTTTGTCTTTCTTTTCCAGCCGCTATAAATGAAAGCCTCTTTCCCGTGGGCCCGTCAACCCGCCCTGGTTTCCCATTCAGTATAGAATACCCCAAAAAACTCATCACTCCCCACACATAAAGCTCCCCACAGCGCTGCCCTCCCCCACATCTCCCCCCTATCTCTGTCAAACCCCCCAACCCCCTTTTCTTTCCCCCCTCGCAAAAGATGAACTTTAAATACATTCCTCAATTCCCTCCAAAACCCCCCTTGCCTGCCCCAAGATTTTTCCAAAGGGCGGGACCAGTTTTCCCGGAAAATTTCTAACCCCCAGGGGCGATCAGGCAACTCACAACGCTCATTAATTTTAAAAGGGTCTGAAATACATTTTTTTTCATTTTGGGGCCCACCAAGAACCCTAATTTCTAACCACCCCCACCACCCGCTAACCCCCCCCCCCCCCCCTCCCCTCAAAAACCGCACATTTTTTTGTCAATTTCGTCAATTTTTGGCCCCTTATGTGTAAAGATGTTCGGGGCATGGTGGGAGGGCCCTCCCCAATTTTCAAAAACCCCCCCCAAAATTTATGTCACATGGCTGGACCATTGTAAAACCTAGCAATTCTTTCCCTTCCCCTCTACCCGTTAAAAACCCTAATAGATTGTAAGCTCTTGCGAGCAGGGCCCCCCCTCACCTTGTTCTTAAACTGTAAGACCCTTTTTATTGTAATTAAAGTATTTTTGCCTGTACCTACAGCCTCCAAATTGTAAAATGCTGTGGAAAAAATGTTGGCGCTATAAAAATTTAAAAATTATTATTTTTTAATTGCCATAAAAAATAAATGGTTTTCCCCCCCCGTAAGGATAACCCCCCCCGTTTTGAAAAATTTTACGAAAAGGGTTTGTTTTATAAGAATTAGGGATTATTTTCATATGGGTTTTTCCAATGTAGAAATTGTGGTTACAGTTTTTTCTGGGAGGGTTTTTTTCACTTTTAAAAATAAACACCAAAGGGGCAGCTCTTGGGCAAAAGTGTGTTTTTTCTTTTATAAACTTCCATTATTTTTCCCTAACCCAAAAACAGAAAATTTTATGTGCAACTGCAAATCTTGGGCCACCCCCCGTAAAGGCGGAATACCCAATTACATGCCCTTTTCAAAAAGTTTCAACATCCCGTATAAAGCACTAGAGGAAAAAAACCCCCTGTAATTTTTAAAGATAAAGTATGCGTTTTCAGATAAAGCATGTCACTATTAAACCCTGCTATAGACCTTGCAGGCCTGAAAAAACAAATAGTATGGTTGGGTCAAATAGGTTTTTATGTTCCCGGTTTTTTAACCCCTGTTTTAAACCCTTTTGGTTTTTTGAAAAAAATTTAGTTCGGGCTACCTGAACTTTAATTTTTCTTTAAATCCCATCCCCAAAACCCCAAATTAGGGGTTAAAAGGAATTTTCCCCCTAGGCTGTTTTTACTGAGTCACAAACAGTTTTTTCACTCAAACTGTCCCTCAGGCTGTGGGGGGTTCTAAAGCCCGTGGGGTTTTGCAAAATGGGAGTAACCCAACTGTCTACACCCAGGATTTTTCTGTCAATTTTTTTAAGGGGTTCGATTTGTATCTATTGTAACCAGCGCCTCATAGACCTCAATAAAAAATCCGAAAATCATGTAAAAAAATCTTAGAACAGGTTCTTTAATTTACTCTTATCTCACTTAAAAACAATGGATTATAGAACTGTTCAATTGAATGGGACGTCAAGAATCTGAAACAACCGGGACAAAAAACGAAAACGAAGTGTAAAACACTGGTTGGATTCTGGTTAGAATACAAGTATTTTGTTCTCTGCCGTGTAGAATTACACTGAAAAGTGCAGGAGATGCTATCTTAAGTAAAAACACAAGGTACATGTGCTGTGAGGACTGAAAACAATAGCTTATCTGTAATCTTGTAAGATATAATTAGTTTGCTTTGGACTGAGCAGTCCTTCCATAGGGTGACTTCCCTCCCTGCTCTAAGCTCTCTGTTCTAATCAGATAATAGGGTTATGGTGAGGGAACCATAACCTGTGTCACTCAGAGCACATAAAATGTCTCTCATCTCCTGATTAAAGTGAAATCTATTGATCAATATATTCAGAAAAAGTCTTTAAATTACTTGTCCCTTCATGTTGAAAGCTAATCTTTGTAGTGAGAAAACCCCTTTAAGTTTTCTTCTGGGCTAAACTACTGTGGTGTTACTTTTACTCCAATATCCAGGGTCCTGTCTGACATCAGTTCCGGTAACACCTATGATGGTAACCAGAAGTGACCCCTCAGTCTAAGCACGGCATCACATCCAGTTCAATGTCACTTCTGGTCACTATAACATAGGTGTAACCGGAAGCAGGGGCATACTTAGAATGTCTAAGGCGCCCTAGCAAAATGAGAGGGGGCCCCATCACCTAATGATAAGCAGCTAGAACCGCAGCAGAAGTAGCAATAATTAACCCCTTCCCGACATTGGACGTACTCATACACCATTGGGGGAAGTGCGTTCCCGCAAAGGACGTATGAATATGTCCTGGCAATCGTGCAGACGAGCCCCGCACAATCGTGACATGGTACCAGCGTTATATTAACCCTTCATTATCACGACACATCATGGTCGCAATAATGAAGCTGCCCGGGAAGGAGGAGGGAGCTCTGCGCCGCTACTGTTCCACTCACCCGATAGCCCGAATGCTTTCTGAAAGCATCCGGGTTATCCGGTGACATCACCATGCCCACAATGCATTGCGGGCATGGGTACGACAGTCCTAGGCAACCATAATGCTGGTAGGGTTTCCCAAGGTGCCAATTAAAAGGGCAGTTCACCCGCAAAAAAACCAAAAATTTACACAGCTTGAAATACGGAAAAATAAAAAAGTTAGGCTAGGGAAGATAGCAAAGCAAAAATTTTTTTTACACAAAAAACATTTTTTTTTCATTTTAAAGTGCTACAACAAAAACGGGATTCCCGAAGTATGCCCCAGAGAGAAAATTTTAAACTTGTTATGACTACGCACGGTAGGCTGTAAAAAGTAAAAATAAAAAACACTAAAAAAAACTCCCTTATTTTATTAAAAAATCCTCAAAAAAACCTAATTAAAAGTGATCAAAGCCGTATGCCACCCAAAGGGTTTTCAATAAAAAATCAACTCATCCCGAAAAAAAACAAGCCCATAATCAGCTCCGTAACGAAAAATAAAAAAGTTATGGCGTCAAATGACAACATAAACTGTAATTTTTTTTAGACCCCTTTTTTATCGTTAAAAGTAATAAAAATAAAAAACGATAAAATGTATATTTTTGCAATTGTACCGACCCCCCATAGTAAAATTATCCTGTCATTTTTCCCGATGGCAAAGCTGTAAAAATTGAAGCCCAAAAAACAATGGCAGAAAAAGCTTTTTTTCCCCCATTTTCATGGCCCAATGGGTAAAAAAAAAAAATTTCGGAACACCTGTGCACCCCAAAAAAGCACAGAAAAACCCCTAGAGGGGGATCCTTTGGGGGTGTTGTATCCAAAATGGGGTAACTTCGGGAAAATTTCACCTGTTCTGGTATTTTGGGGGGTTTTGCAAATGCACAGGCCCACCAAAATCTGCGTTCCAAAAACCAAATAGGCTCCCTCCCTTATACCCCCCTGCTATGCGCCCAAACAGCAGTTTACACCCACGTAGGGTATTCCAAAACTTGGAAGAAATTGTGTAAAAAAAAATTTTGGGGGCTTTTTTCCGTTTCCTTTAAAAAAAAACATTTTCAGCTAAAATTTGCAATTTTTGTAAAAAAAAATTTTTCCATTTTCACACCCAAAACGGTGAAACCCCTGTGGGTAAAATATCCAAAACCCCCTGGATATATTCCCTTTCAGGGGTGCATTTCCAATTTAAGGTCTTTTTAGGGGTGCTTATTAAGCTTCACACTTGGGGTGTCCGCAAACCTAAATAGACCCCAAAGCCCCGGTAATGCTCCATCCTATTCTGGGGCTTGGGGGTTTTGAGAAAAATTTGGGCACTGGGCCCAATAGGGATATCTCTAAAAAAACGGCAGAACTGGGGAATAAATATTAAGGTTGCATTTTCCTGACCCACACTACCGGGTTCTGTGAATAATAAAATACAATTAAAAATATGAAAAAAAAAGTGCTTTTTGAAATTTCACCTCCACTTTTGCTTTAACCCCTTAACGACCTTAAAAGGGGTATCCATACGTCCAGGTCGTTTGGGGGAAACGCACCTGGACGAAATGGATACGCCTGAGGATCGCGAAAATCTAAACAAGATCGGGGCGATGGCGCGGGGTGTCAGCTCGCGACTGGGGTCGCAATAACAAAGGGAACGCAGGAGGAGATCGCCCCCTCTCTCTGGGGGGCCGGCACCCCGCACGATGGGCATCCCTGAGCCCTGCACTCTAAAGGGACAGCACGGAGGAAAGAGAATGCCCCCCGGGTTGTCTGTGACGTCACGACGCCCCCCGGGCCCCTGTGGGCATGTCCCGCATCGTGACTGCAGTTGTCATAGGAACCAGTCATAGCAACAAGCTATCACTGATTTCTATTGAATGAAGCTCTAAAGACCCTCTCATTCAAATCCCCTAGGGGGAAAAAGAAAAAAATAAAAATGTAAAAAAGGGAAAAAAAAAGTAAAAAAAGGGAAAAAAACAGTAAAAACAAACAAAAAAATAAAAAAAAAAACGTACCCCCGCCCTTTTCCCTTTACAAACGCCAATCCCCAAAAAAGACAAAAATAAAGTCCCCATTTTTGGGTATCGCCACGTCATAACGACCTGCCCTATAAATCTGTCATGTTAATTAACCTGTACGGTGAATGTTTTTTTTTTTTTTTTTTTACGGCAATAACAGAATTAAGATTATTGTTCATCCCGCACCATAAAATGGAATAAAAAGCGATCAAAAACCCCTAGTAACGCCAAATTGTACCAAATTAAAAGGGCAGTTATCCCCAAAAAAAAAGTCCTTATACAGCTCTGTATAGGGAAAAAATAAAAAATGTTAGCTCTCAAAAGATGCGATGCATAAATATTTTTTTACCCACAAAAAAACAATTTTCTTTTTTTTTTAAATGCTTCAACATAAAAAAAACTATATAAATAGGGTATCCCATAATCGAGCGCCAAAGAGAAAAGCAAATTATCACGGATCTCAGGTGACCCCTGTTAAAAAAAAAAAAAAAACACTACTAGGATTGCAGTATTTTTTTCACCCGGGCCTCCAAAAAAAATGGTTTTAAAAAAGCGATCAAAGAGCCTTGTCCCCCCAAAAATGTACTAAAAAAAACTCAACTAAACTCGCAAAAAACAACCCTACACAGCTCCAAGCACAGAAAAATGTAAAATTATGGCTCTCAGACTAGGGCGATGCAAAAACGTTTTTTCCGGGTTTGAAAAAAAGGTTTTTTTTGTATAAAAGCAGTAAAACAAAAAAAAAATAAAAAATTGGGGGTATGGTTTGTAATCGTTTTGACCTCGAGTAAAGCACCATGTCATAATGTAAAAGTGGACCGCTATAAAAAAAAAAAACACTCCCAAGATTCCTGTATTTTTTCAAAACATCTCAGAAAAACCCTTAAAAAAAAGTGAACATAGCATCATAAGCACCCCATAATGGTACCAAAAAAAACTTCAAAATCATCCCGCAAAAAAAAAGCCCATACCAGCTCTTCACAGCAAAATAAAAAAGTTATGGCGTCAAATAGGACAACATAAAAACGCAATTTTTTTAGAAAAATTCTACTGTGAAAAGAATAAAAACAGAAAAAAATAAAAATAAAATCTATATCATTTTAATTGTACCCACCCCCAAGTAAAGTATCACATCATTTACACGCACGGCGAATGCGTAAAATTTAAACTCAAAAAACAAGACCGAACTGCGTTTCCCCCTTTTTCATTGCCCCAAAGTAAAAAAAAAACATGGGGAAAACCTGTGCTCCAAAAAGCAAGTACACCCCTAGATGAGACCCCGAGGGGGGTTTTAAAAACCAAAATGGGGCCTTTTGGAAGCGCCTGTCTGCACTTTGGGGGCTTTGCAAATCGCTGGCCCCACCCCAAAACTGCGTTCCCAAAAACCCAATACGCTCCCTCCCTTTACCCCCCTGCCATGCGCCCAAAGCAGTTTTACACCCACGTTGGGTATTGCCGAACTTGAAGAAATTGCTTAACAAAGTTTTTTGGGTTCTTTTTTTCCCGGATTCCTTGTATTGTGAAACATTTTTTGCTAAAAATTGCGATTATTGAAAAAAAAAAAAAATTTTTTAAATTTTTACAGCCTTTTGCAAAAAAAATTTGTGAATCACCTTGGGGTCTATATTCAGTCACCCCTGGAATATTCATTAAGGGTGTAGTTTCCCAAATGCGGTCTATTTAGGGGGGTTTTTTTAAGGTTAGCACCTTAGGGTGTCCCAAACCTGAAATGGCGCCCCCCCCCCAAATAAAAAAACGTTTTGAAAAAAAAGACCCCAGAGTATAGTAGGGCTCCTCCTATTTGGGGGTTATGGGGGAGGCAAATAATGCACTAGGGCCACATATGGGATATCCTAAAAACGGCAGCCTGGGGGGAAATTTTATTTAAATTCATTTACCTATACATTTACCGTATTTCCAGTGAATAAGAAAATATTGAAAAAACGCAAAAAAAGTGAAATTTTGAAATTTACCTCCCCTTTTTCTTTAATTTTTGTGAAATATCTAAGGGTTTTCAAAATTCCCAAATAGTGTTGTAAATACGTTAAGGGGCCCCAGTTTTCTAGATGGGGTCATTTTGGGGGGATCTAAAATGCAGGGCCCCCCAAAGCCACATCAGAATGAGTGGGTTTCCCCAAAAAATGTATATTGAAATTTTTTGAAAATTGAAAATTAATACTAAAATTTTTAAGCCCTCTAATTCGTAAAAAAAAAAAAGACATTTAAAAAATATGCCAACCTATAGTGGACATATGGAGAAACTAGTTATAAACATTTTGTGGTGAATAATTATCTTCTTGCAGCAAAAAATTTTTTAACTTTCAAAACCAAATTTTTCCAAAATTTTTTATGAAATTTTATATTTTCACAAACAAAAAAGGATTTTATGGATAAAAAATTTCTTATAATTAAAGACAAAGTTTCACGAGAAAAAAATCTCTAATCACTGAATAGGGAAAAGTGTCAAAAAATTATTCTCACATAAAATTTACACATGTCAATTTTCAAAAATAGGGCTGTGTCGGAAGGTCAAAAAAGGGTGTCCTTAAGGGGTTTTTAAATTTCCCGTGAAACACCTAATGGGTTTAAAAGAATTCCTAAATGCTGTTTTTGAATACTTAAAGGGTGTGGTTCTAAGATGAATTCTTTTTGGGGTATCTAAATAAAAAGGCCAATAAAGCATGCAAACTGGATTGGTCCTAAAAAATGTATATTTTCAAATTTTTTTGAAAAGTGAAAAATTTCACTAAATTTCTAAGACCCCTTTGTGTCGAAAAAAAAAAAAGGACATTTAAAAAGGTTTGCCAACCTACATAGCCCTAGGGAGATGTTGCTAAAACTATTGAGTGGGTAACTATCTTCTACATCCGAAATTTTTGAAATTTGAAAAAGGTAACTTTTCAAACTTTTACGATACTTTGAATTTTTTTACAAAAACAAGGGCTTTGTGGGCCAAAATTTCTTACTGTCTTAAAACATAATGGTCACGAGACAACAAATCTCTGAATCCCTGATAAGTTAAAGTGTCAAAAAATTATTCTCACTAAAGGACAATTCAATTCAAAAATGGGGCCTGTCAAGAGGCCAAAAAAGGCCCGGGTGGTAATGGGGTTAAAGGGGGGTTTTTATCATTTTTTAAAATGGCCTTCAGAATAAGGGGACAGTAAAAACAACAACTTTGAATTGGATGCCATTAGCAAAAGGGCTTTTCTCAAGTATTCCTTTTTTTCGTTTTCTGTAAACAAACTTCTCCAGGGGAGGTCGGGTCCCCCCTCCCTTTCATTTCTTACTCAGGGGGTCTAATAATTTACATTCTGTTCAGCCCCCCCACAGCCCTATTCACGGAGCTCATTCCCGCCTCTATCAAATTAGGGCCGACAACAATTTCACCCCATACAGCTACTCCTCCTCATTGACACGCAGCGTCTCTATAATCAAAAACACCAGAATTTTTCCACGGTGCCTTTAAAGCTCCAGCATTAAGGGCCCACAAAAATTCTTCTTTACGCTAACTTCCTCATTTAACTGCAGCTAATGACAATAAGAAAACAGCGAATTGTGCTCGTTTTCCTTATGTAAACAGAAGGGAGATGGATCTGTGTTGGGTGGGTTTACTGTAAAACCTTTCCCGCTGGGGGGATCAGTGTGATTCAAAAACTGTTTAAATGAAAGCAGGGGCCCGTGGGATGTAAACACTCTTTCAAAATAATATGCATAGGGGGAGGACCGTGATATGTGGAGGGGGGGACACACGGAGCGAGCTGGGCAGTGAAGGGGGGGGGATGATGTCATCCCCCTTCTTAAGAAAACCCCTGGGAGGGGAAAAACGCCCTGGATTTTAGGAATGAGAGCATCAAGTTCAAGGAACACCGAATGAAGAACGAAACATCCCTTTAAAGGTAAAAAAAATTCCGCTATATGTAGAGAAACTGAAATTAATGCGGAGAGCAGAAGACCCCCAAACTATTTTGTTTCCCACAAAAAAAAAACCCAGGTTCTTTACTGAATGGGCACCCTGACCCCTGGGCCCCATACTTTACAATGGGGTCTCTGGCTATAATTCGGCCCTGACCGGGTTAAGTTGGATGGGGGAATTTTAATAAAAAAGGGGACTCATGACAGTAAAAAACCCCTAAAAAACCTTGCCCCAAAAATTACATTAGGGGTTTTACTTTTTTTTTACTTCATTTTCACTAAAAAACGATTCAGGCCCAAATTTGGAAACAAACTCTTAGTGGGGTTCCAGGCGCATTTGGATCCGTTTTTTAGATCCGTTTTTTTGACCCTAAACGGGCCAAAGGCATCTAACAATGTGCAGTGTATTTAATTTTCTTTCAAATTAAAACAATCGCCGTTCAGACGAAAGATCACTGATGTGTTTTAAATGTTCTTTGTGATGGTCTTTTTTATCCTTTTTAAAGAATTGTCATGTCAATTCTTGGTCTGTTTGACGCAGCAGGCCCCCTTTTACAACTTTTGGTGTATTTTCTGCTGCAGCCAAAACGCACCAAACATCCCCTCTGGTTCATTTACGCAACGCTTTTGAATGGTTTTTTCGGCTCCAAAGGGATCAAAAACAGTTTTGAAAATACCCTTAATTGGGGCAATTTAACCATCGACCCTAATTTGAACCACAACATTTTTAACCCTTTTACAAAAATCTAGTAAATTCTTTTTATTAACATTTTTAACCTCCCAGTACGCCTGTTGGGGGGGGAAGTGTGGAAATCATTGTGGCTTTTCTCTGGGCCACTCATCCATGCAGAAGGACTCTAATTTGGCTATGAATCCATCTTTGCAGGTCACCTACACCCACCTACACCCATACATGCTGATTGTCTTCTCTGGGGTGGATGGGACTTTGCAGCAAGGCTAGAAATGTCCGACATTGGTTGGAAGAGCAGGCCCAAGACTTCCAAGTACTACCCTCCCCTAAGGTTTCTACACGCATACTTTACGACTTTTTTTTTGGCGCTTCAAATTTAAAAGCGCCAAAAAAAATACACGTTCCCGCAGCCCCATAGACTACAATAGAAAAGAGGAGCTGTAGTCTCCACAGCTCGTCTTTTCTGTGATTGTCTTTCGTTTTGCACAAAACGTAACAAAAACCGCAGTCGTGGATCGGAAAAAAATGGCTGCTTTTGGCCGATGCAGTGTAGCCATAGCCTAATTCCCCAGACCTGAACCCCATTGAGCATTGGTGGGAACCACTGATGTGGGGCTTTTCCCTCCCGGCTGTGGGATGGATTGGGCTCTGATACCTGTGACAACCCACGGACCTTTATTTGGAAAATTCCCCCCATCTACTGCTGACAAACCCGAAAAATCTTAAAATTAGCTGGTGGTTATAATAATGTGACTCAGAGGCGTAATTTACAGCTTGCAAAATCTAAGCAGGGCCCCCCCCCAGATTATTTTCTCTTTTAATACTAGGGTTTTCCTATGATATAGGAGGCCATTTGGGCCCCCTCAGACTCTAGGGCCTGGTAGTGACTGCTACCTGTGCACCCCGTATAGCTACACCCCTTATGTGACTGTATATTTGTGCTCATTTTTCATGTTTTCTTATGTCGGTGACATTTTGAGGCTTCAACCAGTTTTTTCGAGGTTTATGGTTTAACATCCCAAGGTCCCCCGGGGACCAATTAATTAGTACATTGAGGGCCCCGCATGATATCTAAAAAAAAAATGTGCTAAATGTTTTTTTTAAAAAGGTGTCTAATCCTCAAATCTGTAATGTAAAAAATAGGGGAATCAGTGGAAAGTCCCAACTAATCACACACGGGTTCCTAGGTCTGTCACCTCTCGCCAAACACTCATATACAAACACTATGACAACATGGAACACCCACGCACCCCCGCACTACCTCTGCACGCTTACCCATATAATGCCCACATCACCATGCTACAAGTACAACCTCTCCCTAACAATAGAAATATTTCCCTGACCTAAAGAAATGTTTTGGTGGCAGCCCCTTTTATCAACGTCCGACTCCATTTTTCCCTTTGCCCAAAATGACTAAAAATTGGGGCAGCACTAACAAAGGCGCCGGCGCCGGAACACCAAATTTTGGCTCTTTTTTTTCTTAGGGGCAAAAAGGAAAAGTTCGTATATCCTTGTTCCCGCCTTTCTGCACAACTCCGTTTTTTGATTGCTGACGCGGTGTCGTTCTTAATAGGGGGCAAATTGGGTCAGGTGAGCAGCGGAGATTGATTGGCTGCCTTGGCAGAGAGGGGGAATTGAAGATGATCCATGGCGGAAGGTAAAAGCGCCGTGATCTGGGGAGAGGGTGGGGGGGACTGTGGGGTGTTGACTGGGTGACGGAGCATCATGGAGGGGTGGGAAGGGGGTTCCTCAAAGTGATGGAGGGAGGAGGGGGTAGTTTGTAGGATGCCTATGGATGTACCGGTGTAGCGGGGGGGTATGGGTGCCAGCCCGGGCACCTACATATGGTGGTTATAGGTTATAAAGAAGAGGAGTGACGTCATCATCACAGGTTAAAAAACGGATGGGCGGGGTGATGTGTATTCCCGGGGTGATTTATGACATTGCAGATACTTGCCATGTCCTTATAGCCCTTATAGGTGCCTGGGAAATTAGGGTAAGCACACAGCGATTTTTCATGTTTAAAAGGGGGTTTCTCATACAAAATTTCTTTTTTTTTTTAAAACGTTCAAAAACCAAGTCACTTTGCAATTTGTCCATTAAAAATGCCTTTCCTATTCTGGATTTCCCCCTTTTTATGGGCTGCATCACTTCTTCAGGTCACTATAGTACAGACCTTTTTATCTTCCTGAAAGGCTGCCAGCACTGGTTTATGCA
>JAODAL010070226.1:0-16018 GCA_025379985.1 Phyllomedusa bahiana
TTTATTATATCAAAACATAACAGTTACTGTTTTTTTTTGATTTTTTGCGCACCACCCACTGTTTTTTTAAACGCAGCATTACGTAAACCCTTAAAAAACAGCAATTCTTTATTCACAAAAGGGAGTGAATGGAAAGGTGCAAAAAATACGTTTATTTATATAAAAAACATAAAATTAGTGTTTTTTGTTTTTGGCCCCCAGCAATGTTCATTGCCCGCGCATTGTAAATTTTAAAAAACGCAATTCAAATATTCCCAAAAGGTGAATTAAAAGGGTTTGAAAAAATACCTTTTTTATTATATAAAAAACAAACATTTAGTTTTTTTTTTTTTGACTTTTGCGCCCCCAAAGCACTGTTCATTGACGCAGATTTTCGTAAATTTTTAAAACGGGAAAATTCTATATTCACACAGGTGAATTGAAAGGTGAAAAAAAAAATACGTTTTTATATAAAAAATTTTAACAATAAGAAGAAGGTTTGTCACGGGGTCCCGCAGTAAGGGGGTTTTTTTATACCAGTTTTTGGAAGGGGCAAGCCAGTTTAATTTAAAAAAAATGTTTTTTTATTATAATCGAGTAAAATGATAAAAAAAAAAGACATAGTGGTAGCATGAGATCATTCCCCCCGTACCCACGTGTGCAGCCGGAGGTTTGGTAGAACAGACCGACGCGTTTCGGGGAGGGTGCCCCCTTTAACCCTTGGTCTGATAGGTAAACATTCAGTGAGGGTTTTTAAATGGGAAAGGGTCGGGCTTTTTCCCTTTAAAAAAAATTTAAAACCCTTAAAATACCAAACAGGAAAAATTTCACAAACTTTAAAAAAACAAATATATGTGGAGGAAACCGGCTAAACTCCCCCAAACAAAGTTATAAAAGGGGAAGCAAAAGTATGTTTCTTTTTTACAGCAAAAGTTAAAAAGTGGAGACACCCTAATAATGGTATAAGATGTCATGTTTTACTTTTTCCCCCATATGGTTGTCGATTTTTAAAAAAATAAAAATCCACTTTGCCTAACAATTCAAAAATTTTTTTTCCCGCAAGTTGCCCCCCCCTAGCTTCTATGGTAACTTTTTCTTTTCCCCCTACAACGAAAAGATGTTATTCATTTTATATGTACTTCTTAAAATTTTTTCCCGTTTCCCCAGGGGAACATGGTATTTAAAACCATTGTGTTTTTTTTGCACCGGAGTGACGTCTGTTCTTTTTTTTAAGGGGAATTTGGAAGGGGAAACCCCAACGTTTTAAATTTTTGGAAAGGTTGTAAAAGTTTAAAATTGTTTACCACATTTTTTTTTATTGAAATTTTAATGATTGTCGGTTTAAAGGGAACTTTTTTTAGTAACAAAAGAAAAAAAGGTATTTTTAAACCTCCATATTTTTGAAAGGTTTTAAATGCAAACTGTGTCCAAAACCAGAAGCAACCGGGGGGTTGGGACCCAAGTGTTTTTGGCTTATTTTTTTTGGACTGAAAAAAACAAATTTTGGGGAGATGATAGAACCTAGGGTTAGGTGCTTTCTTGGGAAAAATCTCACCCCCCTTAAAGCTTTTATTTTGGGGAAAAACTGGGGTTTGTAAAGTCAAAATCGGGAGATATTTTTTTTCATAATCCCAAACCCACTTTATTGTATTGGGGGAGAGTTTGTGGTAGAAAAATTTTAATCCCCGGGAAAATTTTTTCCCTGTTTTCTTTTTTTGCCCAATAATACATCAGGGGGTGTCATAGATTTAAACTTTTTTTCTGGACCATTTTTTAAATTTTTGTCAGTTGAAACCTTTTGCCTAAACCTTTTTTGAAACCCATGATTGTTGTCCCTAAAAATTCTGCATGAAAAACTAAAATTTTTTTTTTAATGCGAATTAGTTCCCCCTGGGTATTTTTCTTTGTTTGAAAACATGATGAGGGGGCAAGAAGAAAGAAAGGAAAGATTGAATTTTGTGAGAGGGTTTGAAAAAAGGGGGTGACTTTTAACCCCGGGGTTTCCCTTTTTCCCAAATTTAAAGTTACGCCCAAAAAAAAGTGTTATTATTCCATGGAGTGATGGGGGGAATTTTGAGTTTAATTGGTTTGTCTTTAAATATACTGAAAAAAAGTTGGTGAATCATGGGGGGCCCTCCCATTTCAGGAGGAGGTCTTCTATATAACGGGCCCCATCCACCTGATATGGGAGGGGGAAAGAGTTTTGTAGAGAAAAAAAATTTTCCCCTCCCATAAATTCATGTAAATATTAAACCAAGGGGGGCAAAAATTTGGGCCCCCAAATTAAACCCCCGGGCATAGTTGGAGGAAAAATTCCTGGTCAAAGGAGAAAAAATTATTTTCAAAAAAAATCAGTGGAAAAATTTAAAAAAATCACAAAAATTTCCCGGGTCTTTAATTACTGGGTTTGTATAAAAAAATTTTTTTAAAAAATTCATTTTTCCCAATTCAGGGGGGAAGGGAAGGGTTTTTTAAAACCCCAAAGGACATCAAATGCCCAACCACAAAAAGGTTTTTTCCAGGGGTCACCAATTCCAGTTTTTGAAACCACCTGTTTAGTGTCACGTAAAAAACCCGGGGGATAGGGGGAAAATTTAAAGGGTTTCCCAAGGGGATGATAAACCCCATGCCCCTAGTTTTTCAGAGAAAGAATCAATACCGACACTTTTGGGGTCTGAGAGGTGGGGGGGAAGAGTTTTCCTTATGTGTCTTCGGAAGGAAAAGTACAATAGGAATTTTGGGGGGGGTGGGTTGTGAAGTTGTTCCCCCAGGGTATGGATTTTTAAAAACCCTCACAATCCCCTGTCCAAAAAATTTTTTCAAATTTTTTTTTGGAAAGCTGTGTGGGGTTATTTTTCAGGGTTTATAAGTATTTGGGATAAATTTTAACCCTTTTTTCCCGATTTAATTTTTCTAAAGCCCCGAATTTTAAAACCACTACGGGACCCCTTTGTCCCCCGGGCCCCCTCCTCACCCATTTTTGTGAAAATTTTTTTTAAGTTGTTGTAAAAATGTTCTTTCTTGCGGCAATAGGTTTTTTGATTGTAACCCGTCCTGATTTTCGTTTAAGGAAACCGAGGGGCGAGATGAGATCTCGTAAAACAAATTCTGGGGACATCCAGGATTCAGGGCGGGACTGAATGGGATTAAAAAAAATGGGGTTTGGCAAGGAAAAATTTTTAAAAGCATTCGTGGTTTCAAGCCCTACTTTCCCCTTTGTAGGGGGCCCCGAGTTAGTTTAAAATTTTTAAGTCCCTGAAAGTTACTGGAAAATTGAAAATTTGGGAAATTTTGGCCCATGTAATATGTGTCTCTATTTGGGGGGGCCTTTTAGTTTAAACCCTCCGAAAAGGTCCAAAAACTTTTGCGGGATAGCCCAAAATGATGTTTAACAGTAAAAAAGTGGGCAAAACTTATTTTTCATCCCTTTTAGTTTAAAACATCTTGGGAATTGGTGGGTGCAAAGTTTAGCCCTTTGGGGCAGTACCTTTCTCTTTTGCTTGAAAATAAGTGGGGTTTCAGGCGGTTAAAAACCGGGGGTCTTCCCTTTTTCCGTTGGAAAGGAACCGGTTTAAATTTCGACCTTTTCTTTTGGGTTTTCGCCCGGGGGACGCCTTGGTTTCCCTCTAAAAAAGGAGGGGGCAAAAAGGGCTTGCTCCCGAAGGGTTTTCCTCGAGGGATGCCCTTTATTCATTTCGTGGGTTGGGCAAAAGGCGTAATGGGATCATTGTTGGTATGAAAATTTTTATGAGGTCGTAGGGGAGGGAGATGTAGAAGCTTTTTCCCGGGGAAAATTTCAACATCAGAGAAAATGCGTTGTTATCTTTGCTATAGGGTAGGTGTTAGTATTTTTGAGGTTTTGGGTCTTTTGGGAAAAAATTTTTCTTTTGTTGGGGCCGAAATTTCTTCCCCCTTAGAAAAGTCAAATTTAGATTTCCCCTTTTATATTTGGATTTTTTTATTTTCTTTTGGCCCTTCCTTTCAGTTTGGGGTTTTTGTTTTTTTCCCTGTTGTCATAGTGGCGTTTGTTTTTCTTCGGTAAACAAATATGAAATCAAAGACTGTTCCCCCTGGGAGCATTTCTTGTTTCAAAATTTTAGCAATTTTTTGCTTTCATGTTCCCAAATTAATTTTATTAGTTTCAGTGAACAAATTTTCAAAATTTTTATTCCAAATTTGGGTAGTGAACTTTATCTGGATATTTTAGATGTAACAGTCCCTTTTTTTTGGGAAAACCCCGGGGGATCATCCCTTTTTCAAAAATATGTAGTAAGAGTTTTGTGAAACCCCATTTGTTTGGTCTCATGCTTTTTGAGGGTTTTAAAATTTTGTAAAAATTGGGTTTTCAATTTACTGGGGGGTTTTCCGGCATGGGTTTCATGCTAGTTTTATTGAACAAACCGGGTGCCTTTTTTTCTTTTATTATATCGGTTTTTCCATTTAAAGGGTATGTAGTTATATAAAATCCCGCTTTTTTTGAATAGCCAAATTTGGTATAAAGCATATAGCGTTGTGGCAAAGGGGGAACGGAAAAAAGGGATATGAATTCAAAAAATTTTAAAAACAAAAGTCAAACTAATCCCCCGTCGGGCAATGGAGGGAGGGCACGTGAAGCCCGGGGCTTTCCCCGGCTACATGGAAAAAAATAAGAAGAAGGTTTGTACCAGCGTCCCCCGCAGTATAGATGGGTTTTATACCAGATATTTGAATGGGAAGCCGTTTAAGTTAAAAAAAATTTATTTTTTTATAATCAGTAAAATGATTTAAAAAAAAACATTCGGGGTTTGGTTAGCAGTTTTCAGATTATTCGCCCTTTCTCCCCCGGGGTGCAGCCGGAGGTTTTTCAGAAAAGGGGCCCAGCGTTTTGGTGCGGGGAAAAATTTCCCGGGGGCTGTTTGGTAACATTTCAGGGGGGGTTTTTAAAAAAGGGAAAGTCGGGGTTTTGCCCATTCAAAAAATTAAACCCCTTTAAAAAACCAAAAAGGTAAAAAAAACAAACATAAAAAAAAAAATATTTGTGGAGAGTAACGGCCCCCAAAAATCACAAAAAAGTATTATAAGGGAAGCAAAGTACTGTTAATTTTTACAGCAAAGTTAGAAAGTGGAGACACACTAATAATGGGGATTTAAAATGTCATTTTTTTACAAAAAAAACCCCTTTGGTTGTGCGTTTTTTAAAATAAAAAAACCACCCTTTTCCTCACAATTTAACAATTTTTCCCAAGTTGCCCCCCCTAGCATTTTATGGTTTAAATTTTTTTTTGCCCATACAAAAAAAAAAGATGTTATATCACTACTTTTGTACTTCTATAAAATTTTTTCGATGCGCAGACAGGTAGTTAAAACCTTGTGCTTTTTTTGGGATCCGGATGTGAGTTGGGTTCTTGTTTTAAAGGGAATTTGGGAAATGCAACCAAAAAAATTGGAAATTTTGGGAAGTTGTTTCAAGCTTTTTAATGTTTTTAAAAAATTTTTCGTTAAATTTCAATTAAAAGTTTTTGTTTTGATTAAAGTAATTTTTTTAGTAAAAAAAAAGTCAAAAAGGTATTTTTGACCTCCATTTTGGTTTTTAAAGGGGGGGGGCAAATTCCCGTGCCACAACAGAAGCCAAAAAGGGGGGTTTGGTTTGTGAGCCAAATGTTTCTTGGCTTATTTTTTTTTTTGGTTTTTTGGTTTCTTCCAGGGAAATTTTGTTTTTTATGGTTTTTTGATTTTTACTGTTTTTGGAATTTTTTGGGTTAAGTTTTTTAATGGGTACGCCCCATTTTAATTTTTAAACCCCCATGAATGTTAAATATCAGACCAGGGTTAAAGGGCCCTCACCGAAAACCCCGGTCTGTTCTGACGAAACCTCCCGGCCCGCCCCCACTGGGGGGTACGGGAATGATCTGCAAATTTCTACCCGTTTGTCTTTTTTTATCATTTTACTCGATTATAAAAAAAAATAACATTTTTTTAAAATTATACTTTGGGTTTTCCATTCAAAACTGGGAAAAAAAACCCCTCTATACTGCTGGGCGCTGTGTAAAACCTTCTTATTGTTTCCATGTAAAACCCGGGGGAAAATCTCGGCGGGTTACGTGCCCCCCTCCGATTGGCCCGACGGGGGGGATTGAGCTGGAAAATGTGGGTTTATTTTTTGAATTAAAACAAAAACCCGTTTTTGTTTTTTTTTTGACCCTTTTTCGCACCCCAGCACTGTTCATTGACGCGACCCTCTACGTAAAAAACTTTTTAAAAAAGCAATTCTTTATTTTACCACAGGGGAAATTTAAAGGTGCAAAAAATACAGTTTTTTTATATCAAAACCTAACAGTACGTGTTTTTTGTCTTTGCGCACTCAGCAACTGTTCATTGACGCATGAATTACGTAATATTAAAACAGCAATTCTATTTTCACCACAGGTGAATTTGATAACGGTGCAAAAAATTCAGTTTTGTATATAAAAAAAAACATAACAGTTACGGTTTTTTTTTGACTTTGCGCACCAGGCACTGTTCATTGACGCAGCAATCTACGTAAATCTTAAAAACAGCATATCTAGATTCACCTCTGCGTGAATTGAAAGGTGCAAAAAATCCAGTTTATCTTATCAAAACATAACAGTTACGTGTTTTTTGACTTTTGCGCACCCAGCCACTGTTCGAATCACGCAGCATCTACGTAATCTTAAAACAGCCAATTTATATTCACCAAAGGTGCAATTGAAAGGGGCAAATAAATACAGTTATTATATTCAAAAAAACATAACAGTACGTGTTTTTTGACTTTTGCGCCCCAAGGAATGTTCATTGACGCTGTCATCTACGTAAATCTTAAAACAGCAATTCTTATTCACAAAGGTGAATGTAAAAGGTGCAAAAAAAATACAGTCTTATAATATAAAAAACA
This sequence comes from Phyllomedusa bahiana, assembly GCA_025379985.1. Classification (NCBI taxonomy): domain Eukaryota; kingdom Metazoa; phylum Chordata; class Amphibia; order Anura; family Hylidae; genus Phyllomedusa; species Phyllomedusa bahiana. The sequence goes on from JAODAL010070226.1 coordinate 6,872, forward strand.
TAACAGTTACGTGTTTTGGGACTTTTTGCGAACCCACACTGTTCATTGGCAGCAACTACGTAAATCTTATAAAGCTGCAATTCTATATTCACCACAGGTGAATTGAGAAAGGTGCAAAAAATACAGTTTATTATATCAAAAAACATTAACAGTACGTGGTTTTTGACTTTTGGCACACCCGCATGTTCATTGACGCTGATATAGTAAATATTAAAACAGGCAATTCCTATATTCACCACTGGTGGAATTGTAAAGGTGCAAAAAATATTACCGTTTATTATATCAAAACATAACAGGTTACGTGTTTTTTGGGGACCTTTTGCGCACCCAGCACTGTTATTGACGCCAGCATCTACGTATATCTTTAAAACAGCAATTCTATAATTCACTACAGGTGAATTGAAAATGGTGCTCAATAAATAAATATACGCTTTATTATATCAATACTTAACAGTTACGTGTTTTTTGACTTTTTGCGACACCCTGCACTGTTCATTGAAGCATAGCAATCTACGTAAATCTTAAAACAGCAATTCTATAATTCACCACAGGTGAATTAAAAGGGTGCAAAAAAATACGTTTATTATATAAAAACATAACAGTTACGTGTTTTGACTTTTGCGCACCCAGCATGTTCATTGAGCAGCATCTACGGTAAATCTTAAAACAGCAATTTATATTTCACCAACAGGTGAATTGGAAGGTGCATAAAATTATACAGTTTATTTTATCAAAAACATAACAGTTAGTTGTTTTTTTTTGACTTTGCGAACCCAGCACTGTTCATGCGCAGGGCATTCTACGTGTAAAAAAAAATTTTAAAAAAGCCAATTTCTATATTCACCTCAGGTGAATTGACAACATGTTAGCAAAAAATACCGTTTTTATTATATCACAAAACATAACAGTTACGTGTTTATTATTTACTATGTTTTTCGTTTTTTTTTGACTTTTTGCGAAACCCTGCAATGTTCATTGAAGCAGCATCTACGTTAAATCTTATAAAACAGCAATTCTATATTCACCACAGGTGAATTGAAAGGTGCAAAAAATACAAGTTTATTATTTCAAAACATAACAGTTAGTGTTTTTTGACTTTTGCGCACCAAGTGCACTGTTCATTGAGCTGCATCTACGTAATCTTAAACAGCAATCTATATTCACCACAGGTGATTTCAAAGGTGCAATAAATAAAGTTTTTTTATAAAAACATAACAGTTACGTGGGTTTTTGACTTTGCGCACCCAGCACTGTTCATATGACGCTAGCATCTACGTAAATCTTTAAAACACAATTATATATTCACCAAAAAGGTGAATTGAGGTGCAAAAAAAATACAGTTTATTTATATCTAAACATAACAGTTTACGTGTTTTTTGACTTTTGCGCTACCCAGCACTGTTCATTGACGCGAGCATCTACGTAAATCTTACAAACAGACAATTCTATATTCACCACAGGTGAATTGAGAAGGGCCAAAAAATACAGTGTTATTATATCAATAAATAACATTTACGTGTGTTTGTGGACTTTTCGCGCACCAGCACTCGTTCATTGACGCAGCATCTAGTAAATCTTAAAACAAGCAATTTATATTCACCCCAAGGTGAATTGAAAGGTGCAAAAAAATTACAGTTTATTATATCAAACATAAAGGTTAGTTTGTATTTTTGACTTTTGAGCACCCAGCACTGTTCATTGGTCCAGCATCTAGTAAATCTTAAAACATGCATTCTTATTCACCATAGGTGATTGATACAGGTGCAAAAATATACAGTTTATTAGATCAAAACATAAACAGTCTTCGTGTTTTTGGACTTTTGCGCACCCAACACTGTTCATTGACGCAGCATCTACGTAAATCTTAAAACAGAAATTCTAATTCAACCACAGGTGAATTGGAAAGGTGCAAAAAATACAGTTTATTATATCAAAACATATAACTGTTACGTTTTTTTTGAATTTTGCGCTCCCAGCACTGTTCATTGACGACAGCATTCGTAAATCTTAAAACAGCTATTCAGTATATTCACCACAGGTGATTGAAAGGTGCAAAAAAATACCGTTTTATTATATCAAAACATATACAGTTATCGATGCTTTTTTTGACATTTTGCGCACCCAGCACTGTTCATTGACGCAGATCTACGTAAATCTTTAAACAGGCAATTCTATATTCACCACTGGTGGGATTTTTGAAAGGTGCAAAAAAAATACCGTTTTATTTTATACAAAACATAACAGTTACGGTTTTTTGACTTTGCGCACCCCCAGCATGTTCATTGAAGCTGCTCTACGGAAATCTTAAATACTGCAATTCTCATATTCACCACAGGTCAATTGAATAGGTGCATAAAATACGTTTATTATATCAAAACTTAACAGTTATGCTGTTTTTTGCTATATTTGCGCTCCCAGCTACTGTTCTTTGACGCAGATTCTACGTAAAATCTTTAAAACAGTAATTCTTATTACACTCACCAGTGTGAATTGCACAGGTGCAAAAAATCACTGTTTAATTATATCAAAACCATAACAGTTACGTGGTTTTTTGACCTTTTGCGCACCCAGCACTGTTCATGGTCGCTGCATTAGTAATCGTACAACAGCAATTCTATATTCACCACAGGTGATTGAAAGGTTGCAAAAAAACTACCGTGTTTATTATATCCAATAACCTAACAGGTTAAGTGTTTTTTTGACTTTTGCGCACCAGCACTGTTCATTGACGGCAGCATCTACGTAAATCTTAACACAGCAATTCTTTATTCACCACAGCTGTGGACTTGACAAGGTGCAAAAATTACCGTTTATTATATCATAAATACAGTTACGTGTTTTTTGACTTTTGCGCACCCCAGCACTGTTCATTCACGCAGTAAATACGTAAATTTAAAACAGCAAATTCTATATCACCAAGGTGAATTGAAAGGTGCAAAAAAATACGGTTATTATATCAAAAACATAACAGTTAGTGTCTTTTTGACTTTTGCGCACCAGCCCCCCATGTTCATTGACCAGATTATACGTAAATCTTAAAACAGAATTCATATTCACCACAGTGAATTAAACGGTGCAAAAAAAATACAGTTGTATTTTATAAAAACATAACAGTTAGTGTTTTTTGACTTTTGCGCCCACCCAGCACTGTTCATTGACGCAGCCATCTACGTTAAAATTTAAACAGAATTCTATATTCAAAACAGGTGATTGGGGAAAGGTGCAAAAAAATCAGTTTATTATATCCCATAACATAACAGTTACGTGTTTTTTTGACCTTTTGCGCACCCAGCACTGTTTCATTGACGGCAGCATCTACGTAATCTTAAAACAGCAATTCTATATTTCACCCACAGGTGAATTGAAAGGTGCAAATATACAGTTTATTATTAGAGATGGGCGAATTGATTCTAACGACTGTGGAAATTCGTTTAGACATTTCAGGGGAAAACTTCGGTTCGCGGAACGAAGTCGACTTTGGGGTACTTCGGCGAGAGTGAACGAAGTGTGCTTTTGATGATAAAATGGCTGCTGAGCAATGGCGCTACATGGGGGCAAAGCACTTGGGCGGAAGAAGGGCATAGCCTGCATGACATGTGCAGAGTTGTGAAGCCAATCAGTGACCGGGGGGTTCTGTGACGTCACCGCAATATATTAGACCGAGCGCGCCGCATGGGGAGTCGAACACTCTCTCACGTACTTATTGGGAAGGTGCTGCTGCCCGGGTGATAGCGCTTTTCTGAAGCAACTGGATTTTTACTCAGTGATTTTTGTGGGGTGTCTCAGCTTGTTCCAGAGACTGTTCTGCATGTTCTATTTCTGATTTTTTGGGGTATTGGATCTGAAATCACGTGTGCTGTCCACTCTGCAGCTGGCCATATAACATTCCTATATCCAAGGTGGGAAATATTCAGCCAGTTCCTGTTGTATTCATTTAAAGAAGAAACAGCGTTTTTACATACCAAAAACCACTTCATTTTTGCTGCTGAATTCTATTGGCATTTTTACATCCAGGGGTTAAATTAAGCGTTGTTTTTGCTGGTGTGCTGTAAAATTAAACCGTCTTTTTCAAGCCAAATTTTTATTTTTTTTTTTTGGTAGCCTAATTTCACAAAGCAAAGGTAATTTACTAAACTGTATCTTTGTTGTGTGGCGTTAGAAATACACGCATTGTAACACGCTACAAAGCTACTAGTTTGTGCGGCTCAATTCTTTGGCGCAATTTACATCCAGGGGTTAATTAAGCGTTGTTTTGCTGGTGTGCTGACAAAAATAAACAGTCTTTTTCAACGCCAAATATATATATTTTTTTTTGGTAGCCTATTCACAAGCAGAGGCTATTTACATAATGTATCTATTGTTTGTGTGGCGTAGAAGGAAAACACGCAAATTGTAAACACGATACAAAGCACTAGTTTGTGCGGCTCATTCTTTGGCGCAAATTTACATCCTGGGGTAATTTACAGTTGTTTTTGCTGGTTGTGTGACAAAACTAAAACCGTCTTTTTCAACGCACATTATATATATTTTTTTTTTGGTAGCTAAATTCACAAGCCAAAGGCTATTACAACAGTATCTCTTTTGTGTGGCGTAGAAAACACGCAATTGTAACAACGATACAAAGCTACTAGGTTGGTGCGGGTCAATTCTTTGCGCAATTTACTTCCAGGGGTTTAATTAAGCGGTTGTTTTGCTGGTGTGCCTGACAAAAAATAAAACAGTCTCTTTTTCAACGCCAAACTTATATATTTTTTTTTGGTAGCTATTTCACATGCAAAGGCTAATTCAACTGTTATCTCTTTGTTGTTGTGGCGTAGAAAAAAACACGCCCAATTGTACTCACGCTACAATAGTACTAGTTTGTGCGGCTCAATTCTTTGGCGCAATTTACATCCAGGGGTTAATTAAGAGTTGTTTTGCTGGTGTGCTGAAAACAAAAAATGAAAAACGTCTTTTTCAACGCCAAATATATATATTTTTTTTTGGGAGCCTAATTAACAAGCAAAGGTAATTTCAACGGTATCTCTTTGCTTGTGTGGCGTATGAAAAACACGCATTTTAACACGATTACAAAGCTACTAGTTTGTTAAGCCTCAATTCTTTGGCGCAATTTAATCAAGGGGTTAATTAAGGCGTTGTTTTGATGGTGTGCTGACAAAAAATAAACCGTCTTTTTCAACGCTCAAAATATATTATTTTTTTTTGGTTGCCAATTCACAAGCAAAGGCTAATTACAACTGGTACTCTTGTATGTGTGGCGAGAAATCCACGCATTGTAACACGCTACATAGCTACTAGTTTGTTGTGAGGATCAATTCTTTGGTCCGCAATTTTTACATCAGGGGTTAATTAAGCGTTGTTTAGCTGGTGTGCTGACAAAAATTAAACCGTCTTTTTTCAACGCAAATTAATTTTTTTTTTTTTGGTAGCCTAATTCACAAGCAAAGGCTATTACAACTGTACTCTTGTTTGCTGTGGCGTAGAAAACAGCAATTGTAACACGCTTACAAAGCTACAGTTTGTGGCGGCTCAATTCTTTGGCGCAATTTACATCCAGGGTTAATTATGCGTTTGTTTTGCTGGTGTTGCTGACAAAAATAAACCGTCTTTTTCAAACGCCAAATTTATTATTTTTTTTGGTAGCCTTAATTCACAAGCAAAGGCTGCAATTACAACTGTTTCTCTTGTTGTGTGGCGTAGAAACCAGCAATTGTACCTCGCTACAAAGCTACTAGTTTGTGGGGCGTTGGGGTGAGGGCTCATTCTATTGCGGCAATTTACATCCAGGGGTTAATTAAGCGTGGTTTTGCTGGTGTGCTGACAAAAATAAACGCTTTTTCAACGCCAAAATATATATATTTTTTTTTGGTAGGACTAATTCACAAGCAAAGGTTAATTACAATTTTATCTCGTGTGTGTTGCGTAGAAAAATACGCCATTGTATACGCTACCAAAGTACTAGTATGTGGTGGTCAATTCTATTGCGCAATTTTACATCAAGGGTTTAATTAAGGTTGTTATGACTGCTGTTGCTGATAAAAATAAAACGTCTTTTTCAACGGCCAAATATAATTAATTTTTTTTGTTAGCCTAATTCACAAGCAAAGTTAATGACAATTTCAATCTCTTGTTGTTTGGTGGCGTAGAAAAATACTCATTGTAACATCGCTCAATAACTACTCAGTTTGGGTGGCTCAATTTTTTGCGCAATATTACATGTCCAGGCGCGTTAATTAAGCGTTGTTTTGATGCTGTGCTGGACCAACAAAATAAACCGTTTCTTTTTCAACACCGAAATATATACATTTTTTCTTGTAGCATAATTCACAAGCGAAGGTTAATTAAGCACTGTTTGCTGCTTTTACATTTAGTAAAACACACAGTCTTGTAAACGGACACATACAAGTAAATTTTTCTGGCCATTTTGTGGAGCGCATTTATATCCAAGGGTTTACCCAGCTTGTTTACCACCCTGGGTTCATTTGGTGAGTCAAAACAGGGTGATATATTTTATCATATACAGATAGCTTCTCAACAGTGTCTGTACATTTTAGAACAAACAGTATGTCAGACAGAGAGGGTGTCAGGCTCTGCAACTGCGAGTGGGCAGTGGGCACAACATTTCTGAACGGCGCCCAGGTCGCTGCACAGCAGGGGACGTTCGCAGGGGGTCACTCGGTGAGGCCACAACTGACGCTGTCATCTAGCGGCCGTGTGTTGTTCAGCAACCCAAGGGTTCTTGATTGGTTGACTAGGTCATCCTCTTCCTCCCAGATGAGATCTGAAAACCCCCAGCCAAGATCGGTGGGAACCTCAGACACAACACTTAGTTGGCATGGCCCGGGCGGCGGGTCAGCGGCCCTCACCTGTCCTCAGCCCGCCTCTGTCCCATCCAGTTCCCTCAGCCAGGGATCTACTATGTGGTCTGGGCTCAGCGCCACTATATAGCGAGGATGAACAATTTGAGGAGGGCAGTCAGCAGCTACTGGCAGCGAAGAAATGGGGCCAATATCCCCAGCTTCTTGCAGTAGGCGGCAAAGTATAGATGTGGAGAGTGGCATGGGAGGTCATGTGGTGAGAGGTCAGCCTCGGCTTACCAAGACCGGTGATGAGGACAGTAGTGACGATGAAACACAAATAGATGATGATGTAGCCGACCGCACTTGGGAGCCGGGTGAAGCAAGGGCTTCATCATCGTCAGGAGAAGAGGGCGTCAGCTTGCGCGTCAGGCAGCGGCGCAGCCAGCAAGTGGGTTGTGTGGCCGTGAGTCAGCAGGGTAGCAGCAGTGTGAGGTCGGGAGCCAAGCGGCCACGGGGTAGAAAACCCGCTTCGCAGGTCCAAGACAGTAGCGGCACAGGGGCTCCGCGAGGCAGCGGCGGCAGTAGTCACTCAGTGCGGAGCGTTGGCGGTAAAATCAGCTACTCGGCGGTGTGGCAGTTCTTTGCTAAGACACCGGAGGAGCCGAATATGGGTATATGTAGAATCTGTGGGCAGAAAGTGAAGCGTGGCCAGGGAGCTAACGTTGGCACAACGGCCCTGCGTCAACACATGCAGCGTCACCATCCGGTGGCCTGGGAGAAACGTGGCTCAGATGTGGTGGTCCATCCTGCCGCTGCAGCAGCAGCAGCGGCCAGTGGCACGCATGCCATTTCAGCCAGTCAATGCACCACCACATCTGCAGAAGGCAGCTGTTTCTCTTTGACATCCTCTCCCGGTCCAGATGCTCCTGCTCCTCGCTACTCATGGCGCCAGCAGTCGTTCAGAGAGGCGATTGTAAAGAGACAACAGTATGCGTCCAACCATCTAAGGTGCAGCAGCTGACCGTGCTCCTGTCCAAGTTGTTGGTACTGCAGTCCCTCCCTTTCCAAATGGTGGACTCTGCACCATTCAGAGAACTAATGGCTTGTGCCGAGCCGAGATGGAGAGTTCCAAGCCGTAATTTCTTTTCCAAAAAGGCAGTACACCAGCACTTCATAAATATGTAGAACAGAAAGTGGGTCAGTCCTTGAGCTTATCGGTTTGTTCCAAGGTACACGGCAGCGCGGACGTCTGGAGCTGTAACTACGGTCAGGGCCAGTACATGTCCTTTACGGCCCACTGGGTGAATGTGCTTCCTGCCCAGGCACACCAACAACTTGGACAGGAGACGCCGCTTTCTCCTCCACGTTGTCAAACTGCTGCTCCTGCGCCAATGTCCGCCTCCTCCTCCTCCACCACCACCACCATCTCAGCCTCCACAAGTACTGCTCCATCATACCACATGTGTAGGGCACAGCGGTGTCACGCAGTTCTACACCTAGCTTGCCTCGGCGAACGAAGTCACACAGGGAAAGGAACTGCTCCCGTCATGCAGCAAGAAATCGATTGTGGCTTTCTCCGCGCCAACTGCAAATCGGAACCATGGTGACGGACAATGGGAGGAACATGGTGTCCGCGCTGCACCGAGGAGGGATGGTCCATGCGCCCTGCATGGCGCACGTGTTCAATCTGGTTGTAAAAAGGTTCCTGAAGTCTTCCACCGATCTTCAGAAACTGTGCATGCACTTTATCCATTCGTACAAAGCCAGGAACACCCTCCTCGAGTTGCAGCGGCAGAACGGCCTCCCCCAACACGCTCTGATATGCGATGTTTCCACCCGCTGGAATTCCAGCCTGCACATGTTGGACCGACTGTATGAACAGAGAAAGGCCATTAACGATTTTTTGATGATCCAGGCAGACAGAAGTACTCCCCTGTGTAACTTTGATGTCAGCCAGTGGCAGCTCATGCGTGACACCTGCCGTTTGTTGAGGCCATTCGAGGAGGCCACGTTATTTGTCAGTCGCCAGGACTACGGGATGAATAACGTCATTCCCCTGCTTCATGTCCTGGAACAGATGCTGAAAAATCTGTCTGGGCAGGGGACTGGAGATGTGGCGTCTACATCTCGTGGCCACATGAGTCCGGTGGGGACTGAACTGGAGGAGGAGGAGGAGGACATTGGAGCAGAAGCATTGTCTGGTGAAATGAGTGGATTTTCTACCCAGGTGACAGGAGAGGAGAGCAGAGCAGCTGGAGGAGGAGGAGGGAGATGAGGAAGACGAGGCAGATGACTCCCAGCACCGTGGCAGTATACAGTGGAAATGAGGCAGGACCCCTCGGAGTCA